>JAJJWW010005616.1:0-163924 GCA_023531295.1 Papaver armeniacum | reverse complement strand
GTTACACAGGGAGTTTACATACACGACTCGCTTTAAATGAACTTAGTGCCTTGGTATGTTCATATTTCTTTTATTTCTTTGTGATTTCGATTATAAACCTTATCTTAACAATTTCTTTACTTTCCTTTATAGTCCGGGAGAGCTTCTTTGTTGTTGCCTCCCCGATCTCGAGAAAAAGGCGCAACAATCTTAAAAAGAAAAATCTTCAACTTAAGGAGAAGAACAAAGAGCACTGAAGTCAAGCTGCGACATCTCGCAAGAAGGATGAAAGTGAGACCGCCGCTTTCGCGAAGAATTCAACACAGTTGAGTCTTCTACCCAAGAACAAAATATCTACCCTTCAAAGTGCTAATCAAACTTTATGGTATAAAACTCTTCTCTTTTCTTCTCTTCTACTTTGTCATTTATTTTTCTTTTGCTCGACTTATCATTTTCGGGCAGACATTTATAATCTTTCCGACGGGCATCCTTCCGCATTCATTTCGAGCCTATGGATGATGATGCTCTTCTCGCTATCTCAACGAATCTTTTAAGTAGTTCAAAACAAAATTAACTCTCTCGTCATTAAATGAACTTCAACCAAATTTCATCTCTTAGAAATTGAGCATAGATCTATTTAGGTTTAGCCAATCGATTTAAACATCTATATCTTAGTTCCCACGAGAAAATAATATTTTAAGGAAGAAAATAAGCAGCCTTATAGATGACAAGGATCGCATTGCTAATCAAGGTGCACAGCATTAGCGAAATTCCAAAAAACTCTTCTTGAAGTCCAAATTAACGAGATGAATTCTTCGCCAAAATGCCGTACTTAATGAGCGAAAATAAAATTCGTTCACTTTTGTCTTAAATAGTGATGATGAATTCGCTTGGGCTGCGGAAGTTCTAGATAATGCCGTAAATAACTTAGGTGTTAACGCCACCTTCATGCCGAAAGCATACCGCTCTCGGTTAAAGATATGATTTACAGAGAAGGTTGTTTACTGCTCTTTCATTACTTTATCATCTTTTTTGTGAAATCACATTAAGCGTTCACTCATTGTCATTTGTTCGCGTAGACCGAGAAGAGGTTTCAAACTAGAATCAAGGAACTTGAATCTCAGAAAGCACAACTTGCAAAAGACTTCTTCTTCGCAATGACAAATATTATAAGTCAAGAAGCAACTACAAACTACCGTAGCGAATTTCAATAATGATGTCGTCTGCTGTAATCAAACTATCACAACAACTTTGCAATGACCATAGTATTCCTTTTTCTTCATATCCTTGTGTTCTGATGAAGTTCCCGAAAATATGCCTTCCTTAGACGTCCGGATAGTGATGCAAGCGAAGAAGAGGAGTCCGATAAAGATTCTGATGAAAGAGAAGAATGAATTGAGAGATAGCTCCATTTTCCTTTTCTCTTTTGTGATAGTTGTACATTTATCCTTCTACCCTTCCATTTTTGTAATCACTTATCATAATCTCTCATGTGAAAATAAATAACAAGTTTTTACTCTAATCATTCCCATACTTGCCTCTGTTATTTATTTTCACATGAGAGATTATATCGATAATCTTTAAGCAATAATACTTCTTATTTTCACAATTGCTGTTGCTAACCCTTCACAAATAAATGAAGAAATATAGCCGCTGTAGTTTATTTGCATACTCAATTTCGTGTTGTCTTATCTTCATTTATGTTGAAATTATTATCGCGACAAGATCACAGGACGTATTTACATTTTCATGTAATGACCCATTGATCTTGCCTTATCATTGTTTTTGTGTGGTCTTATTTTGCCTTCCTAGTTAAAGGTCTTATTTTGTCACCCTCATTTTTGTGTCAATATGATGTAGCCTAAATATTCTCTTTGCTAACATAAAGCCCTACGACATTGCCGTATTAAGAGAAAATCGCAGACGCCCTTACACTTTCATGTAACGGCTCATTGATCTTTTGTCTTATCATTTCTTTAGTATTTTTGCCTCGTTGATATTTCTCTTGCATAATATGACAGCCTAAATGTTCTTACGAACGTAAAGCCCCATGACATTGGCCGCTTTTTGCACTACGAAATCGCAGGACGCCCTTATATTTTCATGTAAAGACCATTGATCTCGCTCTTTACCTCGTGTTAGTATTATTTCCTATTCAGATCATCGCACAAATATGATAAAGCCTAAATTTTCTTGCGAAAATAAAGCCTCATGACATTTATGCCTTAAGACACTTTATCACCTCCCTAATGGAGGGTGCCGCCTTATCATCTCCCGGGTTGCCCTTCAAGGAGGCGTACATCGCCATACAAGACTAGCTCCTCCCATCCTAGCCTTAATAACAACCGCTGTTTTGGCAGCCTCTTATCCCTTATACCTATAGGGCTTATGGTTACGAGACTGCACCCTAAGTGGAGTTTTCTTCGTCGAAAAGATGTGCCAAGACTTGCCAAGAATGGCCGAGACACTTCAAATGCCCTGTGCACTCTTGGCTCAACCGTACCCTACGCTACTTTGGTCATACACTCGACTCTTTGGAAGAGACTCCTCTGCCGTCCAACCAGTATAACCTTATATATATAGTTGGAAATCCAAGGTATCTCTCCTGGGATGGGCTTTGTTGACCCCAAATTTTCATGACTCAGTTCCAGGCGGTGTAACCTTTTCCCCGAGCCATGTCAAGAGATACCCCTTATATGACGACTTTAGGTCTTACATTTGCCTCTTGCGAAATATCATTCGCGAACTAGGTGTACGCCATAAAGGTTCGGGCCCCATTCACTCATTATTTCATTTCTATCAATTCTTGCAATCATTCATTAATTTTTGATTATTTCTTCTCATAATCTATGTGAATCTACCATAATTCGCTTCATTTGGTCAAATCTCGTAATTATTTAACCAAACTTTCGTTATATTCATGAATCGCGAGACTTTCGTACTCCTTCCTTGGTCACATATTCTCTTGATACTCTAAAATCAATTATTTATTTCTTACACTTCTTACTCCTCTTCTCTGCTTCTTCATTCAAATTCCCCGATATTTCTTCCCCTTTGCGAGATCATCGCAATTTCCAATTGTTTTCAAGCATTGGTCTCGCAATATATCTTCATCTCTCACTTCTATCAGGTCCACCATCACCTTTCTCTTCTTTGTTCTTCTTTTATATTCCACTTCCAATTCTTCTTTTGAGTAGCCCTTCCCTCAAGACTCACATCAACTTCATAGCATTTTTGTCCCCCAACCCAATCTCCTTTATAAACTCCAACACCACCGGGATGAGGAAATTTGATGCACTGTTGGTAAGTCGATGCTACACCCAAGATCTCATGTAACCAAGGTCTCCCAATTAATGCATTATAGGGGGATTCCACATCGACTATACAAAAATAAGATTTCATGATAATCCTTTCAGCTTCTGTATTCTCATGCGAAGTTTCTCCTTTAGGTTTATCGGGCAAGCACTTCATTAAAACCATAAATCTTATAGGTCAAGGTATCGATCTTCATCTTTCCCCCCATAGTCTTCAGAGGGTGTGGTAAACAAGGATGTTTACAGAGTTTTCCAAGATCAATTAAGATTCTATTTATTGCCCATGAATTTTTCTCGCCCCATCATCTTCATCATCAACAAGTTTTGGGTTAATTTCAATCTTACCACTAATGGATCACATGCATCTCGCACCCTCAAAACCTCTTCTCATGTAAAAAGAAATAATCTATGTTTGCCATTCTTTATGGCGATGTCTTCGCGATGTTCATTACTTCTCTATTGTCACAAAGATCCCCTTAAAACCCTACCGAGAACACTATCATGAAAATTTCGATTGCCTTGTACGAATGTACACAGAATTGGGCAAAAGCTTTTGGCCTTCGCCTCCAACTTCCACTACAAATGTTTCTTTCCTTTTGTTGTATTTACTCGTGAATTTCTGAGGTGTTGGTAATGGTTGAGTCTTCTTCACATTTTAAGAATTGATTTAGTTTCCCTTGATCTATCATTCGAGGATGATTCTTTTTATATTCCCGCAATCATTCGCTTGGTGTCCATGAAAATGGTGGTAGGAACTATGACTTCACACCCAGAGGTGGTTCATTCCCCATGTTCCATGGTGGTATGTTTTCTATCGTGATTATAGCTTCACATATCTTCTCCACGCTAGCGTTAGTGGTGGCATCTTGATTTCTTCCTAGACTACCCTATGACCTCGCCGCCCTCTATGATAGTTATGCCTCCGACTTCCATATTTCTTTTGATTATGCCTCTGACCTCCATAGGTTTCTCAAGGGGCGATCAAGCCTTTGAATTTTATTATTTCCGCCTTGTAGAAATTTCTTTCTTTCAAATTCTTCCCCGATCAAGGACTTCCCATGGCTACCAAATTTTGTCACCATCATCCTGTGATCCTCATTCCTTGTTGGACTTTCATGAGGTACTCATGCACAAAGTTGTTTATCAATTTGGGTAACAAACTTGCATTCGGCAGCCTCCCGAACTTGTATTCGCGATGTGGTATGATTCCATCTCATTTTGCTTTTCTTCTAAAGCAATATACTCCTCCCCAAGCTCTCGCACTCGCCTATTGTGATTGTATTCTTGACTCTAAAAATTTGAATATATAATGTATTTGTCGCGAACATAGCATTAATGAATGATAAGATGAGATATCTTTCCTCTACACTACTACAACCATTTCGGCTACACATTGTCTTCCATCTCACAATAAATGCTTCAAACTTTCACCACTTTTGTTTTAACCAAAATACATCTTCAATGCCCGGTCGCGAGGAATTATTACTTATATATGCCTCTAAAAATATAGCCTCGCAGTGATTGAAAGATTTTATTGTATTCTTTCTAGTCTTCAAACCATTTCAAAGCTTCTCTTATTGACTTGATGCAAAATATTTGCACATATAGGATCATGATTCTCCCATTGTAACATACATCTCATATAAGCTTTGATATGTCAGACGCACAAGTTGTTCCATCGAAAATGCCGGGTTAATGTGTAAAGTGCACTTCTATGGTATTCCTCCTAATTGTATCTTTTGTGTGAACTGAGTTTTCGCAGCCTTCTTCTATGGCTTCATCCAACCTGCTTTTTCCTCCTCCCCTTTACCGCTCATCATTCCTCTCATTTCGCCACCCTCTCAAAATTTGTTCATTTACATCGAATTTGAATCTATCGGGTCTTTTTAATTCCGCTTCTTCTCCCCGCTTCATGTCCGCTTGACTTTCATCATTCTCTTCTCTTTCTTCTCGCGATCTTCCTTTCACTTCTTCACGACCCGCACACCGCTATATATATCTATCTATTAAACTTTCTTTGTTGTCTATCACCTCTCCTTTGTGCTCTTTCATATTATTCATTAATATTATCATTGTCATGCGTTTTGTTCTCGCCTTCTTCTCGATTATCATGATTATTCGCGAATTGCATCTTCTAACTCTTGTTCTTCCATTTCCGCTCTCAATCTTTCTCTCGCGAGCTAGACGTGCTTGTTCAACATAATGTCTTTCAATTTCATCCTCAATCTCTTTTTTCTTCCTTTGTGCTTCTCTCCCATGCAATATTCTTCTTCCTTCTTCTTGATTTTCTTCATCAACGGATTATTCCCGCTCCGACGCCGCTACTTCCTTTGATTTCATCATTCTCGCCCATTTTGAAGAGTCTCTGGACGTGAATATAACGATCTTCCATCATTTCTCTTCTCTCGCAATGTTCTATGCATGGATTTTGTGCTTCTCCTTGGTTTTCTTCATCAACATTTTCTATAGGTAAATTTCTCATTCTTTCCTCTCTAACTGATCTTGAGCTTGATCTTGTAGTGCTTCTCGACCTTCTTTTTTGTAATCTCATGTTTTCCATCCTCAATTCATGATTCTGCCTTGTTAAGTTTGCACGCCCTCCGCCTAATCGTCTTTCTTCATGTATTGTTTGTCTCAACGCCTCAAGGTCGCATTTCTTCATTTCCATGAATTATTTCTCCATTCCCTTCCCTGCCTCTCCTCTCTTGTCCATTGTTTACCAATTGTTGTTCTTCTTCCCTTCGTCCACGTAGTCCGATCTCCAAGTATGCACGCTACCCTATCATAATCCACGCTCTATCCGCTATTGGTCAATTGGTGATTGAATTTGATTTTCTTCATTATTCCTTATGTTCCTTCTTGAGGATTCTCCCATTTCATTTCTCCTTCTCCTAAGTCTCCTACTCCTTCTAACAAAGCTTGTTGGTTGCTCTCCTGATGCATTTCTCCTTCTAGCCATTTCTTAATTTTGGTAAACTGTTGAAAATTATATGAAACCCTTCCTTCTACTCCAAATTCTTTCAAATCACGATGTCAATCCTTACTCTCTCCCCCTCGCTTTAGCGCCAATATGTAGTTGCAGAAATCCTACACTACACCCCTCACATGAATCCATACAACTAAGACATTTGAAGATGAACAATGATGATTTTTATTGATTAATTCTTTGAACGTTTACAAGATAAAATGGAAAAGAGCTAAATAAATTACAATCACTACAAACTTTCTCTCTCCTAATGACTTGCCCAACACTCGAAAAAAGATCTCCCTACAACAAACTTACTCGACTCTTTATAGGGTATTATATAATGGATGACAAAAGCCGCCCTTTATTTTCGGGAATGACTTGCGAAATATCGCAAGTGTACAAGTATACAATCTCGCGACACTCTTAAACTTCGCTAGATTCTCACATCTTTCTCGTGTTTTGGTTGTCGTCATTCATTGCGTCATTTATATTACTCTTCTGCGACGCCTTCGCAATGCTGTCATTTACTAATCTCGCAAGGTATTGATATCATGATATTCTGATCCTACAGTCATGATACCAATACTTGATCTTTATTATCTTTTTTGTATCGCTTATACAATGATATGGATCTTTGATTAATATATGTTTGGGTGATTAGAAAACGGTCTCATGGTTATATCTTAAAAGTCAAGCTTTTTACTCTTTTTCCGTAACTGGCTTAAGAGGAGTAAATTTTTGATGATTTTATTTTCTCATAAGTAAAGTTTTTGTTTCTTAATATCATAACTGGGTACGAACAAAGATCATTTTTTTTAATTCCATATTTTTTTTGAGAAATGTCGCCTTTGTTGTTATCTTTGAGAATGACAACAAACGAGAGAGAGTTTAATTTTGAACTTGTATTTAATTTTTATATCTTTGTGGGGGAGTGTGGTTGTGAGATTTCAGGAGATAATTGTAGATTTTAATCTCTCCATGGTGGATATGTTAAGTTGCGAAACTTGTGGACTCATCTTAAAAGTTGGTATGTAATATTTAGTCTTGATGTTCTCTTAAAGGCGTGGTTCATTAAGAGACCGAGTAAACGATAACAATAGTTATTTAATTATAAATATAAACATAACTATAATGCGGAAAGTAAAGCAATAACACAACACATAAGATTTTGTTAATGGGGAACGAGCAGAAAAACCCTGGGACCTAGTCCAAATTCGAGTACTCTTAGAATTAAGACGTTATACAAATTGACTACTGCAACTTTCTATAGTTGAGACCAAGTAAACTACCTCTAGTTACTCAGTTTTTGCAGTATCCCTGTTGAAAAAGCGGGGGTATAACAAACACACCTAATATTTCGTTCGACAATCTGTATGGACTAAACTCTAATATAATTCTGAGAGCACCAACTTAAAAGTGAGCTCAATCAAGAAAGATATTAAAAAGCTTTATCTCTTTCTCAATACAATCAGCAAATCGAACATATAGAAATCCGTGAGCCTCGATTGATGTGAGAATAACTCGACCGCACAAAGACCAATGCCCAAGTGTCAATCAAGTTTTGTCCAACAAACAAGGCCGGATTTATCAATCATGATTGAACTACGCACAACCCGTGATATTTCAATTATATAACAAAATATGATGCGGAAAAAAAAATAACACAGGCACCGGAAATTTTGTTAACGAGGAAACCGCAAATGCAGAAAAAACCCCGGGACCTAGTCTAACTTTGAACACCACACTGTATTAAGCCGCTACAGACTCTAGCCTACTACAAGTTAACTCTCAGATCGAATATAGTTGAGCCCTAACCAAGTCTCACACCGATTAAGGTACAAGCCGTTCCTTTATGCCTTTGAATCAAAGCAAGAGTCTGCGCACTCAGATTCTCTTAGATGATCTCACCAACGCCTAAGAGTTGCTACGACTCAAAGTCGAAGACTTATAAACAAATCTGTCTCCCACAGATAAGTCTATTCTGGTTGTTGTTTCCGTCTTTATATAAAGATCAAGGTGAACATGAAACTCAACTAATACCCAGGACTTATACTCCCGAAGAGCATCCTAGAAATATCAGTCACCTCACAATAACCCAACTAATTAACAGAAAAAGTTATTGCGGAATCACAAGAGTCTGAGACGAAGAACTGTTGTGATTACTTTTTATATCTTACCTATCTGAGATGAATCTCGAGTAAATCTTAGAGAAGATAAAACTCAACACCAGAAAAAGTAAGATCGGAATATGCAACTATAGAGAAAATAGTTGGATCTGCTTCTACGAATCCCAAATGAAGTCTTCAAGTCGACCTAATAATGGTTTTGGAAACCTAGATTAAAGGAGAATCGACTCTAGTTTGCAACTAGACACACGTAAGTATTCTAAAAACGCGGGGTATAACAACCACACCCAATATTTCGCTCAACGATCCGTATGGACTAAACTCCAATATAATTCCGAGAGCACCAACTTAAAAGCGAGCTCAATCAAGAAGGATATTAAAGAGTTATATCTCTTTCTCAATACAATCAGTAAATCAAAGAGATAAAAATCTGTGAGACTGATTGTTATGAGAATAGCTCGGATAGTACCAAAGACCAATTCTCATAGTGTCAATCAAGTCCTATCCAACAAACAAAGGTTGGATTTATCAATTGTGATTGAACTACGCACAACCTTGTGATATTTCAATTATATAACAAAATATAATGCTTAAAAGAAATAAATACGCATTTAAATTTTGTTAACGAGGAAACCACAAATGCGAGAAAAACCCGGACCTGTCCGGCTTTGAACACCACACCGATTAAGCCTCTGGCTGACTCTAGCCTACTACAAGTTAACTTCTGGATGAAATGTAGTTGAGCCCTAACCAAGTCTCGACCGATTAAGGATAATGTCGCGTTCCCTTACGCCTCGATCCTGGCAGGATTGCGCACTTGATTCCCCTTAGATGATCTCACCCACGCCTAAGAGTTGCTACTACCCAAAGTCGAGTAAATCGAAGTTCTTATAATTACAAATTTACTATGGTAATTAAATTCATAATTTTATATTGTTTTTTTAATTTTTAATTACTTATTTTAAAAATTAATTTAATAATATTATATTAAATATTTTTAGTACTAATTTTTTATATTGTATTATAAATCTCAAAATAAACTATACTTATATAATATTTTTTTTATCAATTAAAAAAAACGGGCACCTAGCTCAGCTGGTCATCCCCGCTTCCCAAAGTTTCATGCGTTCCAGGAGGTCGCAGTTTCGAGTCCTCAATGGCGTAATATTGCAGGAATTAACATGAAAAGTAGAGTTAGCTTGCCCCCCTTGTGACACAATCTCGCCCCATCAGCTTCTGCTCCCTTGGCTAGGTTACCCATGAGGCTCACCGGTAGGCTAGCACAAGAAGAACTCTGCTCAATTAATGTAGTAGTACATTGTTGGAGCTTAGCTTGTTAGGCTTCCACCTAGTTAATGTAATACTCTTTATCTAATAATAAATAAAAATTTAACCAATTAATATTATTATTATTAAAAAAAACAAAGGAATCAATACATAATAATAATAATAATAATAATAATAATAATAATAAACACAATTATTATTATTATTATTTTTTATTCGTAAATAAATAAATAAAGTTATAATAATATAGTAACTTGAAATAAAAATCATACAGAGCTTTTGGTTGGTAACCTAGCAACAAGCTGGGCTCCAACTCCTCTTTGAATTGCAACGCCTAATCTATAAAAATTAAAACTACCTAAGCCGCTACTGGCGTCATTTCTCATTAATATTATTATTATTATTCTTTTTTTAATTTTTTATTTATTTATAAAGGATCAATACATATCGGTGGAAACGTTGGTGGAAGGTAACCGAGCAACAAGCTGGGCCCAACACCTTTCTAAATAACAATGCATAATCTGTGAAAGAGAGAACTACTTCTTTTGTAATTGACATTATGCCTAGCAAGGCAGTTTCTCAACCGTTTAAGAAAAAAGATGGTGTCCTCACCAAGTTCACCTAAAGTAGTGAATGCCAATACTTTGAAACCATAGCCATGTTCCGTGCATTTGTCCAGATATTTGGTGTTCTTGCGAGTGACAAAGAAAGATGGATAGCATGACTTGGAGTGAAAGTACGACTTCTAGCACTTGTGAAAGGAGAAGCACCCGTGACATCAAAGCAAACATCTTTGCCATCTTCCCAGGTTGTAGACAAGAATATCGGCCAAGGGCTTTAAGGCGTTAATTATTAATATATTTATTAATTTATATTATTATCTTTATATATGTGTATAAAGAATGGTATTGGTTTTATAATTAAATGAGAGATCAAACACAGCCTTTGGTTGGTAGCCTAGCAACAAGATGGGCTCTGACTCCTCTTTGAATAGCAACGCCTAATCTATGAAAAATAAAACTACCAAAACCACTACTAGCATCATTATTAACTAGACAATTCTTCAGACGCTTGAAAAAACATAAAGTGTCGTCACCAAGCTCACCTAAAGTAGAAAAGGCTAAAACACCCAGACCATAACCCAAAGAAGTACACTTGTCCAAATACTTAGTGCGCTTTCTTGAAACTGCCTTAAAAATTGCCTTTCCTGGGACAAATGAGCGAACACCATCACCAGTGATGGGACACACCGACCATTTTCCCAGTTGAGAACAAGAATATCCGCAGGCCTCAAGTCTATGTCATCATCTGACTGAATACCAAGAGATACTTCCTTACGCGTAGGTACACTAGCCTTGTAACAAATGTCAAACACAACGTCACGAACAAGATCATGTCGAAAATTGCTCCCAACATCTTTAGCACAATGAAGCACATGATCTCCAAAGATGTCCATAGATCGGTTACAGCTTGAGCAGAAACCATTCTCAGCAAACAAAGGGATACCAAGTCTATAACAGAGCACAGATCGGAATTGTCTAGGACCGAGGCACTTATTAACTTGAGCATGCTTGACACACTACACTTGCACAAAATGGAATCTCTTTAAAATTAGTATTGTTTTTTTATGTAAATTTTAATATCATACAAAAATTAGTTTTTCTCACATTTAAAAATAAAATAATATTTTTATTATCAAAATACATTAGTATTGTTGATAAATGATTTATTTTTATTTTAAAATATTATTTTTTATGGAATTTCAAAATTTGATTTAAATTATAATTTATTTATTTATTTAAAATAATAATATATTTATTTTTCATTAAAATATAAGTATTAATATTATAAGTATTAATTATATATATATATATATTAATTATAAATATTAATTTAATAATATTATAATTATATTATAATAATAGATATAAAAAAACACTTTTAATAAATTGGGTAATAATAATAAATCAAACAAAGCCTTTGGCCTGGGAGTTTAGCAACAAGCTGGGCTCCAACTCTTTGAGTAGCAACGCCTAATCTATGGAAAATGAAACTACCAAAACCACTGCTAGCGTCATTACTAACTAGGCAATTCTTCAGACGCTTGAAAAAGCACAAAGTGTCTTCACCGAGCTCCCCTAGAGTAGAGAAAGCTAAAACACCCAGACCATATCCCTAAGTAGTACACTTGTCCAAATATTTAGTGCGCTTTCTTGAAACCGCATTAGAAATAGTCTTTCCTGGGACAAAGGAGCGAATACCACCACCAGTGAAGGGTGAAACACCAGTGACATCCATACAAACATCTTGACCATTTTCCCAGTTGAGAACAAGAATATCAGCAGGATTCAAGTCTTTATCATCATCTGACTGAATACCAAGAGATAATTCCTTACGCGCAGGTATACCATCTTTGTAGCAAATATCGGCTATAACATCACGAACAAGATCATGTCGAAACTTGCTCCCAACATCTTTAGCACAATGAAGCGCATGGTCCCCTAAGATGTCCATAGATCTGTTGTAACTTCTGCATAAACCATTCTCAACAAACAAAGGGATACCAAGGCGATAACAGAGCACAGATCGGAACTGTCTAGGTCCGAGGCATTGATTGAGCCCGCTAATAGGTACCGCTAATAATTAATCTTGAGCATGCTTGAAACGGTTACACTGCCATAAAATGGAATCTATTGCAGACATAGAAAATTGGTATGGTATTTGCTTCTTAACTGCATCAAAATAAGTGACTGTCAGGGCGTGCATGGAAGAGGGGGAGTATCATCGACACAATAAGAATGAGGAAATCCACATACCTGGATAAAGTTCTGAAGAGCCAGATGATAAGCAGAACCTTTGTTTGCTGAGAATAAATTACCAAGAATTATCTTCTGCACTGAAGCTGTCTGACTCTGAGAAGCAAGGTAGCAATAGGTACGAGTTTCAGCCATGGTATAAATTCCAAGACCACCATATTTGATAGGCAAGGTAGCTAATCTTTGCTGTAAAGGACCAAAACCAGCACCATCTCCAGTGATAAGTAATCTCAAATACTTAAGTAGATGGTCATAAAAAAGTTAAGTGGTTGGTTGCAGCGTTCCTGGATTGGTAGTGCACATTGCAAAATATAATCTAGATCAACCAGTGCAATTGCAAAGTAATAGCATCTCACTTTGAGGGTCTTTGAGTTTTTTGATTGCAGACATTAGTTGAACAGTCTTATTCACCCTGGTCAACATCATAGCACTAATGAAGTTCAAATCTAAACTCACCGGTCCACCTAAAAGTTTAACACCATTAGAGGGTCTACCAATATCAGGAGGAAAAACATCATCGGCCGTGCTTCTTGGATCAATAGAAGGCCAAAAGACTTCAGTTTTCTTTACATTAAGATGTAGCCCCCCTACTTGGTCCTTCGGTTTCTATTATGTTCAAGGCGTTGGCCACCTCCAATGTATCACCAATAATAGTACCATCATCAAGGTACCAAGTGTGTAAATCAAGTTTACATCAAGAAGCAATAATAGATATAATATTTTTAATAAATAATTTTTTTTATTTAATCCTTTTATTCTTAATTATGAATAATAGTATAAATGTTTACAAAAGCTTTTGGTTGGTAACCTAGCCACAAGTTCCTCTTTGAATTGCAACGCCTAAACGATAAAAAATGAAACTACTTTTACTAGCGTCATTGCTAACCAAACAATTCTTAGACGCTTTATCCTCACCAAGTTCCCTAAGGTGAGAAAGATAGACACCCAAACCGTAACCATGTGCAACACTTGTCCGAATATTTGGTATTTACGTGAAACCGCACCAGAAATAGCCTTACCAGGAGCGAAAGAGCGAACACCATCACCATAAATTTTATAATTTATAATATTAAATATATAATATTTAAGTAAATTTTTGAAATAAATAAATATTAAAAATATTAAAATAATATAATTATCAATTTCTCATAATCATTCCAAACATATCAGTTTGGAAGGATGTAACTCATTTTCAAGGTAGTTTGAATTCTTGGTTGTTGGAACTCCCTAGAATTCAAACTCCTTCCGCGCCAAACACAGCCTTAAATAAATCAAACAAGCATATCAAAATTTTCAAAAAAACTCCAGTACTGTTGCACAAAAATATCTAAAAGGAAGAGTTTTCTATTTGAGTGAGATTTTTTGATTTGTTTGAAGAAAACATGGAGATCGCAAGAACACGAAGTGGAGGTTTGCCGATCTTTAATATTTCTGATTTTTTTGATATATTTGAACTTCCAACAAACAATGAAGTCCCATGTTTTGCGCTTTGCCATCATTCCAAGAACCTTTAGCCTATGAAAATCCATTTTCTAATCTAATTGTATGTAAATGGATTCATCTGACATTTGATATGCATGAACTACATCGGTTGAAGGTGATTTGGAATGAAAGATATATGGGCCGATTTCGTGGTCGTATCAAATTCTCTTCCTTGATCAAGGTTGATTTTGATTGTCAAAACATGTTTATCTCCAACCTTGAAGATAAAGTTGAATTTCTGACAGGAGATTGTTCTTCAACTGTTTTTTTTAGGCTAGTAATTATGTGCTTTCGTACTGTGTTGTTAAACATATGTTTTAGTAAATGTTTGTGTGTGATATTAATTGAAAGATACAATTCCTAGAATCTTGGAAGTGTTATGCCAAGTGACATCTACAACAAATTCATGGGTTTTGGAAATCCTTCGTGAACTGCAGGCGTCTACAACTTATTTTTTACAACCTTGAGGACAAGGTTGTTTTGAAGAGGATGGGAATGTTATGTGCCAGAGATACGTATAGTATGGGTTAAATATATGCATGTTAAGTGTTTGAATAAATGTCTTACTCAGACATCAGTTAGAATCTAATGATAAATTAGATCGGTTTGTACGGTTAGTAGTTGTAGGATGTAGTTATTCTCTGTAATCAGTGAATCTATTGTAAAGAGGATGATCCGTGAATATAATTATTGAGAGTTATTCTCTTTGGGTGTTGTTTTCTCATAAACGGGGTTGGTTTCCCTTACAAACCAAATCATTTTTGCTACTTGTTATGATTCTTATTAAGAACATAATAGTATCCCTACACAATGAAGATGATTTATTTGTAGTCATATATGGTTGCAGGATTTGAGAGCTGTTTCGACACAAAAAGAATACTGAAAAGTAGAAACTCATGCGAAACATATGGGTATTTTTGTCATTAAGAAATTTCGCTTTGGATTAAATCGTTTAAGAAAGGACTGACTTGACTACGATGAATTTGTACCTCCTAATATTATGCCTCTGAGGCCAGGAGTAGAGTGTCTAAAGCCCAACAGAAATGAAACTAAACGTTAATTTCTACATAGAATATCGTTAATTTCTACATAGAATATGTACTTGGGAGCAAAAATTTAATAATAGAAATTGTTGGTACGAATGATTTCAACATAAACTAGAGCATATTAGATTAGGACAACATGACAAATCAATAACATCCCAGCTAATAGCCCTGTGAAACGACACATATCATTCCTTAGAGCAGTTCCTATGGACTCAACAAAACAAGGATTTGTTTATTTTGACCCCACTATGGACTCAAAAAACATGAAAAATGGATGAATTGTTGAGTGAGATGGAAGAACTGGCGCGCGCTTGAAGGAAGGACGGGCGAGCGTGGCACAAACGCTGGAGTGTTAGCCAAAAGCGCTGGCGTTTGTCGTAAAATCGCCCGCTGTTCCGTCATTCACCAGCGTCTTTGGTTAAAGCACCGCGTTTTTTTCCAAAACCGCCAAAGACTATTACTCCTTTTGTTTCCCTAAATTCAAGTTCACTCCAAACTTAAAACTCACACCTTCTTCATCTCTATCTCAAAATTTCACAATTTCATACCATCTCTAATTTTTCTTTTATTTCAAACAAAACTACTATTCATTTCAACTCAATCTACCAGAAAAAATCTCATCTCTATAAATTTCATTTTTTTACAAATATGGCATCCTCATCGCACCGATAACAACAACAAACACCACAACAAACACAACAACAATCACAACAAGAAACACAACAAAATACACAACAAGATACAGCACAATCACAACCAAGAAACACAAGAATTCGTGGTGTCAAGTATACGATGGATGAAGACGAGTCAATTTATATAAATTATGTATTATATACATTATATGAAATCAATGGTATTTATCAAGAAAAAAAAAACTTTTTATGATAAGATTTCACAAAAAATTTGTGAAGAAACCGGTAACATCAATAGACGTGATGCGGATGGGTTGTCTCATCGTTTTCACATAATTTCAGCATCCGTTAGTGAATATGTAGCTTTGATCATTCAAATATGGCGCAACAAAAAAATTGGTGATGATGAAGCGGATGTGGAACAAAGATGTCGGGAAGAGTGGCAAAGATCCCACAAATCGGGCTTTCAATATGAAACTTGTTTCACCATTCTGAGGGTGCTTAACAAGTTTAATCCATACTTGATGGAAGGTAATCAAGTTCCTGCAAGATCACCACATGGTCCAATCTCAAAGGATTTTCAGAATGGTGGGCCTGCTTCCTCACCTGAAGGAACTGGATCTCCATATACCGTGTATCCAAGTAGTCAGGAACAACACAACACCAATCTAGACGTTAACACCAACATGAAGAGAAGAAGAGGAAGGGGTCAGAAAGCTGGAAAAGCAGCGAGACGCAACTCAACGAACATTAGAAGGAGGTTCAAACGAGTTCAACTATGCTGAGCACAAGGAATTCGAGTTGAAGATAAAAGCAGATATATCCAGGGACCGTGGCATTGCTATAAATCAACAACGAAAAAGTCGTCTTTCGCGAAAACAATACTACATGGATTGTAAGCTAAACAAAATACTCGCCTTGAACACTTCAACAATGAATGAATGACAACTTGCTCTATGTACTAAGGAAATGGATGCGTCTGAACAATAACAAGTCCCTCCACAAACTGACCAGTATGAGAATGTGGAAGAATACGAATATGATGCCGCAGAAGAAAACGAAGATGAATACAGTCTTGATAACTGATTTTAATTCTTGTTTAGTTTAGTATTTTAAGTTTAATTGTACTCATTTATTTAAAATTACTTTTAATATAATTGCCTTAATTTTAATTTTAAGTGTAGTCGTTAAACAAACAACTTTAAATTAAATAACATATTAATAAAATAAACAACACTAAATTGAAAATAATATCTATCTGCGCTTCCCTATGCCTAGTTTTTTGCTTCTTTTAAAGACCAAAGGTGCTTAGTTAGATCTTCTCTTAGTTGTCCATAGATTCCACTCGTTTTGAGTCTAAAAGTCTATATTCTTTTGCCTGACGCCCATACCCACCACAAGATTATCAAATCTTCATATGGAAAACTAGTCCACGTCATGTCTCGGTTTCTTCAATGACCATGTTATGCGTAATGATACAAGTCAAAGATAATTTTGTTCATTTCTTGAAGATTAAAAAGCGTCCTACCAAACTATGATGGAAAAATTCCTTTTCGCATGCCAAAAGCGTTGAATATCCTTTACGCATTTCATTTTTGGGTGTTAAAGTACTTCATATCCTTTCAAGTCGCAATGGGTCAAAACCTACCCGACTATAAGCTTGAACCATAGTTGACCATTCTCGATAGATTCCATCCGCTAGATAATAACCCCGAATGTTGTGATGATCGTTGATGGGGAAACTACAAATACTGCGCCCAGCGATCCCATTCTTAAGATCTTCAAACAATGGTGACTGATATAAACGTTGAGATCGTTATTTGGACCCGGGAGTCCAAAAAAATCATGCCAAAACCAACAATCATAAGTAGTCAAGCTTCCAAAATTACAGCTTGTTTTTGGATAATGACCCTTATATTGACTCCGCCCATTCAACCACACGCATGCCACGTCCAAAGTGTATGCATTCAAGACTACCTAAGATTCCTCGAAAACCCCCTCTCGGTGTTTTCTGCAGTTATTCTTTGAACATCTTCCTCAGTAGGATTTCTTAAAAAGGTTGGACCAAAATGCTCGACTATTGTTTGAAAAAATAATTTGAGATACCTAAAGGTGTTTTTTTCCCAATACGGATGTAATCATCTGTGGAATTCGCTGGTACCCCGTAAGATAGTATACGGATGGCCGCAATTGACCTTTGTTCGGGACTAAAGCCTCGTACATGTCATGCATCATACCGATAATTAAATAAAGGTTGTACCCCGAAAATCTCGGAATAATCCTTCGTGTCAAGTTGCGGCCCATGCGTAATCGTCACTAAAAATCCTCATCGGAATAGACAGAATCATGATTAAAATAATCGTACATCATCTTTTCGTGGTAAAAATGTCGATCTCGCCACGTCCATCTTCTAGTCGTAACTTCATATGGCTCTTACGGCTTTGGTACGATCCCGGTTTGTAATTGCAACATAAAATTTTGCCTTCTTCTATATTGAATTGCATCTTCATCTATTTGACGCAAGAACTCCATACACATTTCTTCCTCTTCTTCATACAAAATTTCATCCATCTTCATATCTTTATCAGAAGAATCAAAATGAGGATTCATGGCTGAAAATCGAAAGCAATTGAAATTAAGAAAAGATTAATCAGATGATAGATTGTTGTGAATTTGTGAGATCAAACTCGAGTTGTATTTATGGAGGTAGAAACTAGCCATTCCGGTGACCGTTTAAAAGTAGTCGTTGGCGGTCTTGGTTCAAACGCCAGTGGTTCTCATAAGCTCGCCATCGATTTTTCCACACGCGTCAGCTATTGTCTTTCAAATGCCAGCGGCAGCACTTCGTCCCGGCGCTTGACTGTCAACTGCCCACTTCTTTCCCATAGTGCAAAAACCCATTTGACCATCCACCTGGCTCAACAAAAATTTGAGTTTGTACATAGCCATAGAAATTGCCCTTTCACTTATCTTTTTTACTTTTCATGGTATGCACCAAGTCCAATTTGGCCTCTGCGAATCGGTTTGTAAAAATGATTAACTCAGTATTGTCCTTACTTTGATTTAGTTTGTTTCAATCTGTTTATCTCTTTTTATAATCATTCTACATGATTTATTCTGTCTTATCCATTCTTGATTACATTTTTTAATTTTCGATCTTATAGTTTCATTGCATTGTTTTTACTCTATTTTTTCATTTCATTTAAAGAATGCTTAACTAATCCCTTTATCTGCTCTCTCTTATGATGTATTTCCGCCTTGTGTTTTATTCAACGGCGTTTGCCTCTAGTATTGTTGTGTTCGAAGTTCGCCGAGTATGTTAAATCGATCGTTTGACAAGATGGAAGATCTGTGATGTTATCTCGTACTACTTGGATGTTGATGATACAATTCCGATTCAACTCAGCGAGTAGGTTTAGGAGCTTATCCCGCCTAGTATCCAATTCAAAAAATTTCAAAAACAATAATTACTCAGTCTCCCGTAATTCAGCCTTGCAGTAACTTACGACCTTCTGTTAGCCAGCTACAATTACCTTATTCATTTCGTTATAGTATTTTCAAATATTAAGGCGTATCCTCTGGAATTTGGTAACAATACTTGTGTTAATCCTAGAAATAATCCCAAAGAATTTTCAATCTTCTTTATTTTTCCCTCCGTCTACTCTCTATCCAAAAACCCTAATCTAAACTGGTCTACTATGGAAAACGAAGGTGACAATCAAGTTGGCACTTTAGTTAACAAGTTCAAACAAGCCACCATTGATCTCGGGTGATGTTTCTAATGTGGTAGTTGTACAAAAGGGAAAAATATCAAATGAGAAAGATGAAAGAGAAAACTTTGTGAACCTTTCATATTGGCAAAGTAATCATTGAAGGAAGAATGAATTATAATCGGTTCAAAAATTCATTCAATTTACATGGCCATTTATGATCGGATATGAGCTCAAAATCGTAGAGATTGAGCCAAATCGCTTTATCTTTAAGTTCAAAGAATTGGGATCTGCTCAACAAGGTGATTGAAGAACGCCCATGGCATATAAACAAGAATCTCTTAATCATTTGCTTTTTGAAGATGATTGCTTGATTTTTACTCAAGCTAATCTCTCTTCAGTTCATAATTTACTTGAATTGTTGAAACATTTCAGTTCCCTATCTGTGCTCAACTTATCAACTTTGAGAAGTCCTCGCTTTATTTTAGCAAGAACACCTCACCAAGTTGTCGCTTTAACTCGGAATTCTTGAGTTAAAACCTTGTCTTCAAAAGAAAGATATCTTGGCTCTCCTCTCATACTTGGTCATTCTAAGGTGAAGCTTTCAAAATATTGAAGAGAATTTCCGCAATGTTTTAATTCCGGTCTTCTACTTCTTTAACTCAAGCCGGCATGGGTATCATGGTAAAACATGTACTTAATTCAATTCCCATCTATCGATGGGAACTTTCAAGTTACCTACATTATCGCTTAATAAACTTACTTCTATCCAAAGAAAGTTCTTTTGGGGTTACAAATCTAATAGAGGATTTAATCCAATAGGATGGAATAAAGTTTGTAATCCAAAGGATATGGGAGGCATGGCATTCAGAGATTTAGAAATGCTTAACTTAGCATTACTTATCAAAGTGGCTTGGAGGCTTTTAACTGAGAAGGACTATTTATGGACTCAAATAATGGAGTTTAAATATTTCAAAGATGGTGATATTCTCGCATCAAAAGATTGAAGCAAAAACCGCTCCTACACTTGGAATGGTATCTCTAAAGGTCTTCATTACATTCAACAGAATTACTTCATGAAAGTCAATAATGGAAAGAAAACTAAGATTTGGCTTGACAGATGGATTCCAGGTTTATCTCATCCACCAACCCCGCCAATGATCTCCATAGATTTTATCAAGAAGAAATGAACTCCTACTGCCTAATTCTAATGTATGGAAGGTAGAGCTTTTGAACAAGTTATTTGATGCGTAGACATCTTTAAAAATCCAAGCTATCTTCATGGATATCACTAAGGATGACACCATGATTTGGATGCCGCTAGAGATGGGAAGTTTTCAAATAAGAGAGCTTATAAGATGCTTACTAAGACATAGAATAACACACAAATCAATGGCAGAATAATCCAATCCAAAACATGGACATCTCTTTGGGACTACAAGATTATGCACATAATTAAGGTTTTCACTTGGAAAAGCATTCATGGTATTTATGCTTCCGATCAAAACTTGCTCTCCATAATCCCGAGGCGAAACACACCTGTGGAATTTGTGGGAATCATTATGAAACAATGGAGCATATAGTTTTTGATTGTCAACACTCCAAAATAGTATGGAAAAGCTCGGGAATTAATATTGACACGAGACGAATGGGTATCAAAGTGTGTCGAATGGACTAAAGCTGGTTCTCTCTGTAATCTTAGGTTTACTAATGAAACTAAACTTTTCACTCTCATGATTGGTACATGGGTCTTATGGAAAGACAGATGCGATGCCATCTTTCATATCTCTTAACCCATCTAATTCTCATATGAGTTAATTTTTATTTAAACTCTCATCAAAGATACTTATGACATGCATTACAATAATATTGTTCTTCCTCGCTATTTCCGTTGGAAACCTCCTCTCAAGACACATTTAAGTTTAATGTGGATGCTTCATTTGATCAAGACTCTAATCAACTTGGTACCGGTGTCGTGTTGCGTAATTTTGCGGGTGTATCTAAGGAATCAGGGGAAACTGCACAAATGGAATTTTATGTCATGAAGCTGGTGAATGCTTAGCCATACAAGAAGCACTACTCTGGCCAAAAAAACTAAAGCTAAGCAAAATACACATTGAAGCAGATGCAATGCTAGTTATCCAATCAATAAAAGAGAACTCTCTTCTAATCCAGTGGGAAAACAAAAATATTCTCAAAGAAATTAGACATTTAAGCTCATATTTCAGTTATTGTAAGTTTTCATTCGTTGGTAGGGATGACAATCAAGTTGCAGACGCTGTCGCCAAATCTGTAAGATTATCGCTTCTGCACTTAACTGTCTTGACAATTATCCAGCTGAATTTTGTGATCTTCTCGCTAGAGATCGAAACAATATTCCTCGTTAATAATGAATTTCTTTTTTATCAAAAAAAAAAAGAAATTGCCCTTAGTTGTTTCGATATAAGTTACTGGATAAAGTTGGAACGCATGTATTCCGGTTCTACCGAGAAATTTGGAACCAATTCTCGCGTTGGACACAAATTTGAACCACTTTTTGTTCCTAGAATCCTAATCCAATCCAAAACACACACTCTCTCTCTCTCCTCCTCAGAACTAAACGTTTCTGTTGAGAGAAAAGCATGATATCAATCACTACAGCTCCCACGCACTCGTCGTCATTTCTTTTTCCCTTTCCATGTTCAAGTCTAAATTTCTCTTATTCAATTAGTAAGGGTAGAGATTGTAATTTCAGGAAAAGCATGTCATCATCATCTCATCCAGATCCAATTCAGGCATCATCAACTTCTTCTTCTTCTTCTCTTCCACTTCCTCAAGATCGGATTGTCGTAAGTTTTCTGACTAACCCTAACCCTAACCCTAATTCATTCTTCATCTATCTATGTATGTGGTGTGTCAATAGTGGTCTATGTGCTTCAGGTAGGTGTCGGTGGTACGGTAGTGGATTACTTGGCTACAGTGGATGCTTTTCCAAACCCAGATGATAAAATTCGAAGTACCAGTTTGAAGGTATGAGCTATAAGAATATTAAATTGTTTGGAAACAAATTGCTTAATCTTTACCGGCTTTTCTCTCTCAATACTTTTCCTTTTCCCCTCTTTCTCCCTCAATTACTGATTCATTGAAAGTGATTTTACTGGTGATTAGATTGTCAAAAGCTGTTCATTAACAGTAGTCTGAGAATCAATTCATCGCTCTATTTAGCTTTTAAACAAACAATCAGTGAGCAATTGTTAATAATCCCAGTTTGTGCACCAGCTCTACATGCAAACAAGAGACGGGCTTTTAAACTAGATAACTGCTGAAGCAGTGAAGGCCGACGATGAAAGGGAACTGCTTTTTAATAAAATGATACTGAAATTGATCGATTTCAATGGATGTGATGGCTATTTTAAAGAAAATTGAACTGTGAATCTGTTTGTTTAATGGTGTTTGACTGAAATCTGTAATCAATTTGATTGGTTATCCCAAGTTTGAGCTTAATTTCATGAAATTGTGATTTCCAGAAACCAATTTCAGTTTCTCTGCACAAACATTGTGACTGACAAACTCACCATTTTTTCATCACTAAGGGACTCCTCCCTTTGGTCGTCGTCCAATTACCACTCGCTTTCATGCTCAAGTGGAAAATGAATGTACTATCCACGCTCGTTTAGAATCCTATCCCTTTATTTTTCAATGCTAGTTCAAATGCTGTTGCAATCAGGAAATGAAAACCCCTTCCCTTCTTTTGTCTTCTTATATGTAATGATTGATTTTCTTGTTCAAGTGGATCGATAGTAAAGATACTTTTTTCTAGGAATGAGTTTGTTTTTCGAATACTAAATGTGGGTAACCTTTGGTTACACTCTGCAGGTTCAAGGAGGTGGCAATGCTGGAAATGCTTTAACTTGTGCTGCTCGTCTGGGTCTGAATTCAAGGCTGATCTCAAAGGTTTAAATTTATTCTGCCTTTTTTGTTATACCTCACCAGCCTTGTAATTTTTATTATGCATCATTTATTGTGCCCACTTGTTTTTCTTGCTTCGGTTCGAAAAAGTTATTATTACTAATTTTACTGATATCATACTAGAACGAGAAAAAAAAAAAAAAAGTAAAAACACTGCTTGTTATCCTCAGCTTGCAAATGATGCTCAAGGGAGAGGTATAGTAGAAGAACTAGAAGCTGATGGCGTAGATACTTCACATCTTGTGGTAAGCTGGATATACTAATGTTCATTTATTATGTTGTTTAAGTTGCTCACCAGAAGTTTTAGTCTTCTTTCTATTGTACTGCAGTTTTCTGTAACAATAAAACCACCGTTTGATTTTTTGATGCTATTTTGTAGATGAAACTTCTTTTTTAGCATATCCTGTGTATTATTATGCAAATATCTCCTCTGAGTTCTTTTTTTATGACTAGCACTTAACGTCAAACCTTGAGATATCGCACAATTATATATCAAGATTTGACACGATCTCTCTCACTGGCAGGTTTCGAAGGATGGAAATTCACCATTCACATACATCATTGTTGATAACCAAACGTGAGTTTGTAACCTTTAATGCTTGTCCAAAGTTCTAAACCTGATATTCATATTAGTTAAGTTACTACCATTCTTTTGAAAAGAAAGACAAAATTGTCGAGTTATTTGGTCCACGCCAAATCACTTGTCATACCCCAAAATAGTTTTATCTTGGAATGTTACTATTTTAATAGACTAAAATTGAATTATATTTCTAGGAAAACCCGTACCTGTATTCACACGCCTGGATACCCTCCAATGGTGCCCGATGACATGACACAGTCAAGCTTGATGTCTGCCTTGGATGGAGCGAGGATTGTCTATTCTGATGTGAGGTTGCATGAAACTGCTTTAGTTGTAGCACAGGAGGTAATAATCAATTTTCTTGCTTTATGCTAGTTTGATGCTTATTGTCCCCAATTTTAATGATTCCATTGCATAGATCCTCTAGACTTCCTAGAAATTAGGAGTGATCAAAATACAAATGGCAGCCCTGGATGACAAATGAGCTTGATCTTTTCCAGTGCAGGCAAGTCGCAGGAATATACCGATTTTAGTTGACGCGGAGAAAAAGAGAGATGGGTTGGATGAACTTCTGGACTTTGCAGATTATGTTGTTTGCACAGCAAAATTTCCTCAGGCAAGATAAACTAATCTAAATGAGTTCATTTGCATGACTTTTGATGGATAGTGAGGACCTGAGAAGATTGGTCTTGGTCTCATCTATCAAACTGCAACCACTTCCACTCTTACCGTGCCAATAATATAGTTTTGATGTTCACTTTCTGCAAATAAAAGTTTATCTGTTACATTGTGATCTGCAGTGTCTTGTAATGTAAAGTTAGATCGCGTGTCTAGTTTGACTACTAGATTTGCTATCTAACTGATACTTATCTTTTGTAGGCATGGACGGAAGCCCCTTCAGTTCCGAGCGCACTAGTATCCATGCTCATGAGACTGCCTAATCTCAAATTTGTGATTGTTACCCTAGGAGATGATGGATGTATAATGCTGGAGAGAAGTCTTGATGGTAAGTACATCCGCGCTTGGTTTCTATCTGTGGAGGTTTAAATTATTCCACTTTTTATTTTGAAAGTGGTGTAAGCTTTATTGTTGTCACCCTACAAGTTCTGATTACTAGCAGTAGATCACCTCCTCCAGGAAGCCTTCAGCCAGAGGAAGTTGATGTAGACAGCTCACTTCAATTACTAAAACAGAGAGTTGATGGCAGTAGCACCATTCCAACTTGTATCTCATCCAAGGTATGCCAATGTTTCTGAAGTCTTTCCAAAAAAAAAATCTTATTGGCTCTTTAGTTGTCAAGGCTTAAAGTTGACCATTCATATAATCTTCTGAGAAAAATTTCTAAGCTTTCGTTTTTGCAAAGGTGACCTCATTTCCCTTGCAACATTGTCCTTTTACCAAGCCAAAAGCTGGGTCCTAGACAAATCCTTATGTGAAATACTTTTTCCAGACATTGTTAAACCTAAACAAGCCAGCAAGGTAGGTCACAAATTAACGTCATGTGATATTTGTTTCTGTAATGCATAGGTTGCATGATTCACCATGAGCTTTTCTATTCAAACTATTTATTCCTTCATCTTCTGCGTCAAAACATTCAGTCAGTTGTGAGCCTGAGTGCGAAAGGAATAGGAGCTGTAAGTGGGAGACTGCTTGTTGGAACAGCAGAGAAGATACCACCTTCAGAGCTTATAGACACTACCGGTGCTGGAGATGCATTTATCGGTGCAACTCTTTATGGTATGTTTAAGCAAGTTATTTCCTTAAGTTTAGAGCATCTTAAACCACCTGTGGTGTTTTGGGAGCTTTTCCAAGTTACAATTGTGTTGGTAAAAAGTATTGTGCCACCCTTGCACAACAATCTACACTCTTAAGGGTCAATACCAACTTTCGTCAAGTGCTTAGAAAATTAACCAGATATATTTGATTGATTGAATGATTGTTTCTGTTGTTTTTACAGCCATCTGTGCAGGAATGCCACCTGAGAAAATGTTGCCTTTTGCATCCCAAGTGGTATGTGAGTCTGTGACTGCCTTCCGTCTGCTTGTAGATATCTCTCTACCATAGAGTGGAAGCAAATTTTAAGAAAGAATAATATACTGAAAACTTTCACTTATAAGTTGGCATTCAATTTGCAGGCGGGTGCCAGTTGTAGAGCCTTGGGAGCTCGAACTGGTCTTCCATGGCGCACAGATCCACGCATAACTCCGCATTTACTTTAGACATAAGTCACACAACTGGGTATGAAAATAACTTTTATTTTTTTTTCTAGACATAACAGTTGGCCCTCCCATGGTTGTCAACCATCTCAAATCTACTTTCTGCTCCATTATTGAGCCTTAGAAGCTCAAGATGTGCTTTACTGTAGTTGATTTAAAGAAAATCAAACAGTTGCAAGTTGTATGTTAGCTTTGTTGAACTTCTGTGGAAGCTGAGAAATAAGTTGAATTGAACTGTATCGACCAACATGTTTTTGAATTGAACTGTTGAAAATGTTACCATATCTGAAATGCTGAGAGTGATTTTTGACAGTTTTATCTTCAATGAAATTTACAAGGCAATTCTTGAAAATTGAAAAGACTCTCTGAATCAACCCTTACCACAGAACAAAAAACATCACAGGTTCACAATAAATGAAAAGTAGGGGTACATCAATATCTGAAAGCAAGAAAGTACAGTAGAAACTCTTTTAATTAATACTCGATTATTTAATAAACTCATTTAAATAATATTTTTGGCCGGTCTCGAGTCGGGAACAACGTGCCAAATTAATAATTCGCTAAAATTATAAGATAATACTTTTTTTATTATCTATATAGGATCCATATGAAATATAAATTAATAATACATTATATATATATATATAATGCATTAATGATTTACGAAGACTTTTTGAAAAATGATTTAATTGTCTTTTGTTTTTTGCCAAAATCAATATCGCATTGAATTTTATCTTTAATTTTTCTTATCGTTGTAAGAATTTTTGGTGTTGTTTTCTCATAGCTCAGCAAGAAATTATTCAATGTGATTGCCGCTTTAATAGCCTCGTTTCGTGAAGGGGACTCTATCGTAGAACTTTCATCATGTCCTTCCACATCTTTATCAATTCCCATAACTTTCTCGATTATTTCTTCATCAGTTAACAACTCGTAACTTTATTTTCTTCCCATAATTTAGGACATCTTCGACATTCATTGAATTGCGTATAGCCTAACTTCTCGATCAAATTTTTGCAAGTCTTGAGTGATTTCACCATCTTTATGTTCATCCAAATTGTCTAAACTTGTGTTTAGATAGGAAATAAAAAATATGATTGGATATTATGTTTATAAAAGTATGATTTGATATTGATATTGTATTTATATAGGAAATATAATAGATATAATATGGTATTTTGTTTGTATAGAAACTAATTATTTGATACGAAATTTATCTTTAAGTTAATAAAGTATTAATTAATATATAAATTAATAATTATTAATTTATCGGTTAATTAATATCTCGCTTAATTAACAAGTTTTGATGGTCCCGACAACATTAATTTATAGAGTTTCTACTGCAATTGTTGAAACCCCCAACTTCATCTTAATTACTAGTAATCAAGGGAGGTTTCAGAAGGAGGCATTAGATTCAATTCGTAGTTAGATATAGATAAAAGAGGGGTGATCAACTTGCTTCCAATAAATTTGCCAAGAGATAACATATTGAATTGGCCGAAGCTAAGGGCTTATTTAACCTGCCGAGATCGGGTATACCCAGATTAATCGGGGTATACCCATTTTATTCCCATCCAAACTAGTGTGCTAAGGGGTGTTTAAAAGGTGTTAAAAGACCAAATTGCCCATATTAAAAAACCATGCCGACTAAAACATATTAAAAAAAAAAATCAAAATCTTTCTTCAAAACTCTAACCATACATGATGAGATCAAAAAAACGAAGAATCAAAACGGATCGAAAGTCTAGCAAGGTTTTTTTTGTCGACTTCGCCGACTAAAATATAGTGGCAGGGTATAAGGTTAAATACCGTGTCAATTTTCATCTCTCGAAATCGCAGAGTTACAATGTCTAAGACGGTATTCAACCTTATACCCGCCGACTATATTTTAGTTGGCACGATATTCATCCTTATACCTTGCCGACTATAGTTTAGCTCTAAGGTTATGAAATTAATACCTTTGCCGACTAATCATACATTTGTAACACCTCTCAGATATGTCAAAAATCCTATAGTCAGTGGTATTTTTTTATCGACCTTGCCGACTATAAGGTAGCCGACAAGGTAAGAAATCAATAAGATGCCGACTAGTGAAGCATTTACAAATGGAGTCTCCCGTGTATCAAAAATAATAAAGTCAGATCTTCTTCATTTACCGACCTTGCCGGCCATAAGTTGCCGGCATGTTCTTCATCCATGAGACCTTTGCCTAAGTAAGATATAATCGACATGTTCTTCATCCGTCGACCCTGCGAGACTTTTCATACTTTCGAATCGAAAGTGTTGATTTCCGATCTAATTTTGAGTATGATTTCATACAACAGACTTTGCAATCCCCTTTTTAGAAGTGTTTGGGTAGTGTGCGTTCATTTCGTTGCAAAAGATTTTCTCAAAACAATTTTTTTCCTCAAAAATCTTCCCAAATAAGTTCAATCAAAAACAAAATTTCATTTCATAAGTTTTAATCTACTCAATTAATTAATCTAAACTCAATTAATTAACCTAATCAATTTTCATGTTAATTAAACAAGGGCATATTAGCCATTTAGAAAATACAAGGTTAAGGGGTGACTTGGTTTTTGATAATGACCAGATTTTTTAGTCTTATTGGGTATACCCCAATTAGTTTGGGTATACCCTAATCTCGCCAAAGTTATTTAAAAGCAAGTGTTTTTTTTTTTTTTTTTTTTTTTTGTGATCAAACAAATTGGGATATTTAAAGCAAGTGTTGGTCCGAGAGATGTCCCCGATACTTCCAAGTTCAAAATGAAAATCACTTTTAATGCTTTGCATTTTTTACTAAACTCCTTAAATGTAGGGTTTTTGACTATATGTACCTCTTAATAATTTTAATTACAAATATGTTCCTCCTTTAAACAGAATTACAAATATGTTCCTTTCACAAGCTTTTCCATCCGAAATTCAAAATGAAAAAACTATGCCACGTCACATGTATTTGCACCCAAAAGTAGACAAACTCCGCCTTGACATCTAATCTAGGTAGTTAACCACACTTGCTTACGTGGCATCTTGTACACGCTGCAACATGTCCATGTCATTCTCGCAATCGCCACATGGAAGATTACAATGACGTGGCTAGTTGTACACTCATCATTTATCATCCAAATATGACCGCTGAACGGTCATATTCTCGCTTAGTCTCGCTATAAAACCAAAGATCCATTTATTTGGCAAAGAAATAAAATTCCATAAAAATCTAAACAATCATCTACAATGGATGGAATTATGCAAAAGTTCAATATGAGAAGCATGGTGGAGGTAACTAGCAAGAGGCGCCTCTATGAAGTTGTTTGTTCCATGTGAAATAGATAATCATCCACCAATTCAAGTGTCCATGGATCTACTCTGTGTGCAAGAATGTACCTTGCAATGGTGTTAGGAGAATGCCGGTCTCTCAAACTCCCCGAGCATCCCGGGTGAGAAGTTCTTCAACCTGCTCCATCTCGCAACTATTTTGAATGGTTTGTAGATGCAATAGATTATGTTAAAGCTTTGGATGTTCAAACTTCCCGCCAATAAGTGTTGCTTTGCTTGTGGTGACATAAACCACCGTTCAATTCCTGTCCATTCCAAAATCAACCTTGTAAGAAGAATTGCAAAGGGAAAATACATGCTAAAAGTTTGTAGAAATAAACACAACCACAATTTATGTTACCCGCAATGCAACAACATACAATGCCAAGACTTCCAGCTGGGTCTCGATGTCAGTTTTCCTTGCTCGCCAAATCCAAGGAAATATCTCACTAAGTTGAAGATGGCCGACACGTGTAAGCAATTACAAAACAATCTACAAATGTAATGAATAGAACTAAGTTTATATAATCTACTACTTATATATATATAACGATGTAACTTAAAATGTTGAACACCATTATCCTTACAATAAACTAATCAAAAGATCATAACCCAAAAAGTCTTGGAAAGAAACTAAAAAAAAAAAAAAAAAAAAAGCAAACTCTACCGAGTTGCAAATGTTCCCTTCTTTTGTGGCTTTGGTGCCCGAAAAGTTTGGCTCAAAGTCCTGGGCCAACCAACCAAAGACCATTGTGACAGATCAAAGAGTCTCGTTGCACAACTCCTCTTCCACCTCTTGCTCCTCTACCACCCCCTTCCACCTCTTCCTCTAGATGCAGTGCGAGAAGATGTTGATGGTGCGGTTTGAGATGTTGATGCTTTGAGGTTGATGCGTTCACGCGGGTTGATGCGCATCCTCTACCTCTACCTCTACCTCTACCTCTGCCTCCCTGTAACCTCCGCCTCGCCTCTGCCCCTCCTGCTCTCGGGGGCTGAACCGCACTCACTGATCTGTAAGTAGTTTCTTGGGTTCCTCCATCTACCATGGTTCTTGGTCTCCTTCCTTTAGGATTAGAACCAACCTCACCACCAGCACAAGTTCTTCTCAAGTTATGGTCTATCTGGTTGCATCTCTTACATGTCCTCTCCGCTCTTCTCACTCACATGCTCATCATGCCCCAACTTCCTCTTCTTAGCGGTCTTCCCGGTTTCCTCATATCTATAGGTGGTTTGACAAAAGGCTCTTGAGGCTACAAACAAAAGAAGGAACACAAAAGAAAAAAAAGAAGTTAGATCTGGTTATAAATAGAAAAATGAAGACATAAAGTAACCCTAAATGAATATGTAAAGTAATAAAGAAACGGAACAAGATAAGATTCCCAACAAAGAAGAAAAGGACAAAAAAAAAAAAAAAAAAAAAAAAAAAAAAACGAAAGGGTGAATAATGATGTCACCTCTTCCAAATCTTCTCTCCTCTGAGTAACTGCATTTGGGTGGCATAAGTGGCTTTGTATGCATCCACTGTGTAGTATGGACTACAATAACTACAAAACAGACAAGGGAAACAACTGCATGACATTAGTAAATGTGAAATGAAAGTAGTTGAGCACATTCAATAAACATAAAAACATCAATAAACTTACTTTGCGCAATTTGGTCTTAAAGTCTTCAAAACACAGACAACATGCTGACAGGGAAAGCCCCTCAGTTGCCATTGGACACAACTACAAGTCTTGTTGATCGATCAACTTGGAATACGAGAATTGTGAATTGATGTAACTTGATAACTAATACCATATACAAGACCACTAATCCTAAAACTCACCCGAAGGCATTCTTTCATCTTCTCAATCGCCTTCATTGCTTTAGGTACTAATTCACCATTTTTCCAAATTCAAAGACAATCGCTTTCTCCTATACCACAAGCCCATTATTAACTCGTCCATACATTAAGCCCAAGGTACAAATAGGCTTGTCTCTAAGTTTCTTAATCATGTTATTAAAGGACTCGAGAGAAATTATTGTTCATATGTTCACAACATGAAGAGGGGTCAAAGAATGCTCTGACCACTGGGTAGGATCCTCGATCATCATATACTGAAAGAAAGAAATGATTTTCCAAAGACCAAAGCATCCATATGGAACTGACAAAGATAAACATGAAGGCTATTAACAATTTATAACTAATACAAGGCTACATTCCATGACATAAACAAGTTACAAAAGAACACAGAGTGATTTATTACCTTCCGGTGGGTGAACTTATAGGCTTTAGCAGAGATACCGTATAAGGTTATGTATCTTTGAACCCTTGTAGTGAGTCTTCAAATTCTTGAACATGTGTCTACAAAGTCAACAAAACATATATTAGAAGGTAAAACACAAAGATCATATAATGGTTAAAAAAGTAATTATGGTAAAAACAATGAACATACCTAAACAATATCCGTGTGGGCTTCACTGGAAATAAAGAAGAATTTCAATCAAACCTTTTTGCCTATCGAAATGAAAGTAATTCTTTCATCCGATTCAATCGGGGCTTTAACCGCTTAAAAACAAATACCAATTCTCAAACATTCATTTCGACCACTTGTATTACTAATGGTACAACCTGGTTCTCGTGCATCTAAACCAAGAAGCAAACCATAAGAACACCTCCCAAAGAAGGGGTGACATGCATCAAGACCAACCACTTTTCGCAACCATTTTTCCATCCATGAATTAGAGCATGAAATGCAATCATCATTGACTCAAAGCAATTATCCTCCTGAAACATTACATGTACATTATACAAACATTGTAATACAAACATTACATAATAACCATTACACAAAAATTACATAAAAAAACAACAAAGGTTATAATTAACAATTTACCTTCCAACACCGTAATTTGCTTTGGAAACTGTGATTAGTTCTTGCCACCATGTCTACAAAAGGATGGAACCATTTTATAAGAGTCTTCATAGCTACCATGCATTTTTTCCAAGCACATAGTCCTAGCTTTCCAAGCAACATGATATGGCAGAAGTGTTGTGAGAAGTGTAGAATTCATCTCGCAATGTCCCATGGTCAAGGAATCCACCAGTCTTGACTTCTCAAATGGATACTTAGCAACAAACTCGCATTAGACGATTTATTTCTCGCTAAATGGATCTCCAACACAAGTATGCTCCAGATTCATACTTCTAACAGTAAAAGTCTTCTACAACCTTCAGACTTATGATACCTACATTTCACTCTTATCCTTCTATTGTCACAAGGCTTCAAAATATACTGAAATTTCTTTATCACTGCAAAAGTCCTGAGATGCTTCTTAAACTGTATCTTGTCTTCAAACTGCATACCCACCTCCATTACATCAGGATTATACACTACTGGACCATCATCAACTGGAAACAAGTCTTCATCCATATCATCAATATGTGGACCCCATTCTTGGTCCCATTCCCGGTAAAAAACTTTGAAGGGCCTCTCTTTCTTCTTTTCATCTTCGAATCGACTTCTCATCTTCGAGTCAAGCTTCTCATCTTCGTGAGTCGAGTGATATTGTGAGTTACCAAGGCAGTTGTCATCATCACTAGGCACTAAAGCCAGAGCAGTACATTTTCCTTTATCCCCTTCAGGTACATCATCTCCTTGTGAACCTACAAAGTCTGCCAAAAGTATTGTTAGTCATCATAACACATTAAATAGCTTAATGTAAAGTACATAATCAAAAGTAGTAATGCAACATTACCTTCCTTTCTAAAGTTCTGCCAAAACTCATCATCAAAGTAGCTGTCCACAAAATCTCTGACATCAGCTATGTCAATATCATTTTCCTCATCATCAGAGCAGGGTGGACTTCTATCATCATCAACTGGATGGCACACATCCTCTTCCACATTATCTAGTTGAATGTTCTCATACTCTACATCCACATTATCATCTGGATGGCACATATCTTCATCATTGAAAACATCATTCAAAAGTAACCTCTCAAATGCAGCATTTATCTGAGCATCAATTGACTTACAAGCCAACCTTGGACTTTTCCTAGTAGCAGGAGAATTGCTTATAACCTTCTTCTTAGGTGTAGAAAACACAAAGTCATCTTCATGTGTCACCTTCTTCTTAGGTGTAGAAAACACAAAGTCATCTTCATGTGTCCCCTTCTTTTTAGGTGTAGAAAACACCATCTCGTAGTCGAGTTGTCACCTTCTTAGTAGGTGTCAAATACCTAACTTCATTGGTAACCCCAAGATGATGGGCATTCATCACTGCACCTCAAAACCTTGTCACTAATACGAAGTAAAGATGCACATAACCATCATCTTGATATTCAACCTTGTTCCACATTGTAAAGAACTCCACATCATTGGTAATCGATTACGGTAGGTTATCCGAGTAAACCAAAACAAATTAAGCTTCTTGGCCTCACTAATCTTCATCTCCCACATAATCATATCACAACATGTCAAGACCAACATAGTTTACATCCAAATCATGGTATAGAGTCCATTTATTTGTGGTGAATAATTCAATCCTAAAGCTCCTTTTTAGGGTACCTAACAAACTGGGTTCTCGCACATACAACAAACAAAAAACCATCCAAATAATTCAATTACTAAGTTCATAATATATACACACAAACCATATTCATTATTTTTACCATTCAACAAAGACCATAAATCGAGAAATTAAAAATCCCCAAATTTCAAAAAAAATCTTAATTTTGAAAAATCCCTAAATTTCAAAATTAGGGTTTGAAAAATGAAAATTAGTAATGAAAGAAGGGTAAATCAATCAAACCCTAACACTACAGAGACATCATTGTTCGAATAAAAAAAACCCTGAACCCTAAATCACCAGAAACAGATTCGACAACCCAACATAAAAACCCTAAAACTACGAGAATCTATTTGAGAATCAAAAAAATTTGAAGAACTTGTTACCTCATTTTGCTCGAATCACTATCATCACCACTCATCTTGTACAACTTCTTACTTCAATCGCTTCTTCAAGTTCTTCATTAGCGAGACACTTGAACAAAAGAAGAGGGGGAAGATCTAACTGAGAGAAAATAGAGGCGGAATCGAAAGCGAGATCTCGGTGACTAAACGGGTTTCGCTTTTGCTCCGATCGCTTCTTCAAGCTCTTCATCAACACACCTTGAAGAGAAGAAGAAAGGGAAGAAACACCCGAGAGACGAGAGGAAGCAAATGAGCACAAAGGCGATTTTAGGGTTTCGATTTACGCATATATCCATACACACGTGCGATCAAACGTGTCTCGCGTTAGAGTCGTTTGATCATTCTCGAGATTGATCAAGTGTGTGTACTCTAATAGGCGTTGGATCGTTCTCGAGATGGATCGCATCGCATTAACTCGAGGGTATTTATGGAAATACGAAAGTGTCATATGGATATATTGGTAATTCCATCCAATATTTTATATTTTCTTTGAGTTAACGGTCGATTAGTTCCGTTTGGACTCGAAAACCCCGAAGAGGAACACTTTTGTAATTCTATTTTAAAGAGGGGCACTTTTCTAATTAACATATTAGCAGAGGGACACTTTCTTTTAATACCCTTAAATGTACTTGGAATGCATTACAATAACATCAACAAACAGAAACCCACATTATCTCACTACAAGAAAATTGATTTATCGCAGCAGCCAATGGGTGTGGCATAAGCCTTCATTTGGTGCTGCAAGAGGTTTTTAGTAGCACCAAAACTTTTTGCCACAAGTGCGGCAACAGGCCCTGTAGCAAGAAGTATATTGTCGCACCAACTCTACTGTCGCAAAAAGTAATTATATTTTTTAATTATTTAATTATATATTTATTATAAAAATTTGTTGTCACACCAGTTTTTTTCTTGCCTCAGCAGGTTGGTGCTGCCTAAAGTTGTTTTAGCCACACCCTATTGTGATGCAAAATGGAATATTTTGGTGCTGCCAAAATCTATTCTGGCAACACACTTTGGTGCTGCAAAAAGGAATATCTTGGTGCTGCAAAAATTTGTTCTGGCAACACCTTATGCTGCGAAATGGGATACCTTGGTGCTGCCAAAATTTATGATGCAATATGGGATTAAATGGCTGTTGCAAAAACTTAATAAACTAAATATATTTTTGAACATTAATAACTAATTAATTCAAAATTAATTATAATTACAAAATAATTTGATTACTAAAATTAAAATTTTATAAGTCACATTGGGCCTCTTATATAGTAACCAAGACCACAAGAGACAACTGCTTCAGACAAAAAAAAAACAAAAAAAAGGACAAGACAAGGAAAGACAAAGAACCATATAGATATCAAAATACTTGATTCTTCCTGCCAATCCCGTCATACCCAATCTCCAACTGTGGCTAATATGTACGAGTGTTCAATACAATCTAGAGCTGCAACCATGTTCTCCTGCTAAACAAATCAAGTTGTCTTTGTCTTTGTCTTTACTACCTGATCAATTCACATATGACGACTCATTCATTTTACTACCTGATCAGTTCACATATGACGACTATCAATAAGCTTGGAAAGCAACGAGATAGCAGGCAATACGACTGATTAGAATGGGTGAAAAGGCAACATTTTCAACTCAAGTAAACTATGACAATTGAGTTAGAACACCAAGCAGAAAAGTTTGATCTAAGAGAAAATATTTACTGCAATGTTATATAAAGAGCTAAGGTAAGCGAAGGATAAACTCTCAGACTAAAAGCCAACTAAATTGCCCAGAATTCTATCCATTTCATGATAGTTTCCTTTCATTTGGTAATGTCATGCTATAAAACCTGGAAAGTGAATAATCAATCGTGTAGAGGTGTAAAACGTGCCGGCCCGGCACACCCCGACACACGAAATCGCGTGCTTCATGTGCCATGTGCCGTGTCTTTGCCGTGCCAACGATTTAAACGTCTTTGTGCCGTGCCGCGCTTTACTAGTCAAAAGCTAGGCACAACACAGCCACGGGCACAAACACACGAATAAATGTGCCGTGTTGTGCCGTCTTTGGCACACGTGCTATAAACAATTTGAAATCACTTAATGTATACATTAAGTCGGACATTAACACAAGAATTTAATTAGAAAACATATCATTTGAAATTATTTCAAATAAAACTAACAAGTTTATTCAATAAAAAGAAATAGCCCATCAAATATAAAATTGGATTATTGTCATGTAAATTAATGTTCTAGTTAAATATAGGTGACCACATTATAACAATGATATTGAAATATATTTTCCAAATATTAAGGTATTATATGTGTTGTTATAAATAAGCCAACATAAAATGGTAAAAACTAGCTAGAATAGTGACTCTTTTGTAAAATATACAAAAAATGTGATGTATTATGCCTTGTTATATGGTGTATTTGTACAAGTTATGACGTGCTCTCTTAACGTCTTTGTCTTCAATGGGCCACGTGCTTATCCGTGTCCGCGTGTTGTCTTTGTGCTACTTGTGCCAGTCAAACCCAGCACGTCTCATTTAACTAACGTGTTGTCTTGCCGTCTTTCAATTTGTGCTCAAATTTTAACGTCTTTGTCTTTACCCGTTCGTGCTCGTCTTACAGCCCAATTTGCACCTCTACAATCGTGACTCCAATTGATAAAATGAAATAATCCGAGGGTTACTACCAAGTTTCATGCAAATTTATAGAAAGTGTTAATCACATTCAAGAAATTGGCCAACTCATGGGTTCTGATCTACAACATGTCAGAGTCCTGATATGAGTCCTAAGCTAAATCCTGAAACAGTTAACATAAGAAATTTGTCGCATATGGAAGCTAGATTAATTTTCTTTTTAGTAGATGCCCGAAATAGTCAACATAATATGAAGAATTTACCTTAAGTTCTCCCCATAACCATTCCTTATCTTCCCTTCGTTGTTCGTCCCAATGCAGTCTCCAGTTAAATCGCTGAGCGGTTGTAAGCAAGACTCAAATGCATTCAGAATATTTTGATCCATTGCTAGACTCGATTTGATTCAAATAATTCCATCTGAATTTCTCTTTGTTTTTCTCGTTCGATATCTTTCCCATGAAAGAAGAGTAGGTAGTAGGACCTCGAGTGTTCTGAGGTCCAGGACCGAATCTGCAATATCCACCAAGTTGAGATATGAACAGAGAGTAATACAGTGTTATGGGGAACTAGAGAGCTGGCATTGTGACAGTATGCAACCTAAGTAGATACTAGTAACACGAAAGTGAATCTACTCTTACACCATAGGTACAGAAATTTGAAGTTTATACTTTATACTTACATGAGATTCAAACCATTTTCCGAACTCTTTTGCATGAATTCGATCCAAGTCAATTGGAAGAATGTTTCCTCCGTAATCATCAAGAATTGTTTGCTTGTGTTTCCTGTTTAATAATTCCATCTAAAGTAATTAGTATATAAATTAAGACAACAATTTCATCACCGTTATTAATCAATATATAGAAATGAGACTCACACAATAAACGGCAATATTTCATTACAAATGCTCAATACGTATATACGAGCTTGCTCCCACTCTTCATCAGTTAAAGGTCGATAGGTCTCTTTCCCTAAAGAACGTCCTGCTGCTTCGGAGTAATATCAGTGATGTTCAAACAAACATTTTTGAAAACATGATAAGATACATAGTGGTACAAGATTTTTCCAGCAACGTCTCTGTGGGGAATGAATAAGAAAGACATGGCACAGAACAAACACCAATTTTCACTTGTTATCAAACCCTTACCATTTTATTCTATCTTCAAATCCTTTGGGTAAAAGTACTTGGAAAAACATGGCACAGAACATAAAACAGAAACAAAAGATTTTCACAGTGGAAAAACATCATCCATGACGTTCTCAATTACTCAAAATTGCAAAAACCAAAAACACTTGACAGACAGATTAGGGAGCCAGGGAGGTTCTAGAGGTCGAGCTGTACAAGTAATTGACCACACGCCATAACAACACACGTTGACAGCCCAATGAAAAAAACATTTGGAAGTTCATTAACTACTACTCTTTCTGATTTCCTCACACACTTTGAATGCTCTCTTTCTCTTCCTTTTAAGTACTACACTAGTTATTGTATCTGATTTCTGCATAAACAATGACAGATAGCTACCTAATATACTCATGAAAACTTGTACAAGTTACATGTCAAAACTAAAATGACTGTAGATTTTCTAGTAGTAGTACAACTACATGCATGCTTCTCCTCCCTCGGTATAATGTCTCTCTCTCTCTTACAATTACAGGGGAGAAAGTTAATATTGTTAGTATTGATAGATAGATACTAACACGCATCATCATGCACCACCATGGTCAGATTCAAATTAAACAACTCAAGTAAACCCTCATTTGATTTATTACATGTTAATCAACAATTACACTAAACCCAAAACACAGATTCATTATCCAAATCAAAATCAACAATAAACTCATAATAAATCAATAATCTATTACATGAAATCCGAGATTAAGCATCTAAACTCTATTATACTTCACATTTTTAAACTAAATCCACACCAAAAAGTAGGAAACTCAAAAAAATCAGCGAATCTGAAGATTGACTATTATAGATGGAGTCTAATTGAAAGATACGAAGAACAAATTGACAGCACGCATACCTTTAAACAGCTTCGATCTATAGATATGGGTTTTTGCTCCACGAAAACAAAAATTTCCACTCAATTTTGTTCTGATTGAAACAGTGAGAAGAAATGTTAGATTTCCACTCAATTTTGTAAGCAAAATTTCTAGGGTTTCAATGAGAAGAAGAAAGGCTCGGCTGAATTTTCATTCTTCTGAGATGAGAAATTTGAGAAGAATGAATTCCTCTGAGATGAGAAAGAAAGAAGGAGGCGATAAAACTCTTTATGTTTTATCCTCCAACACGAGTAGCAGTAAATAAACTAGATGACTGCTACAGCAGTGTAAGGCCGACCGAAATACATTATTCTTTTTTTTTGGCCGAAATGCATTATTGACAGCCTATAATGTGCCACGTTCTTTTATGCTATGCGTATATGCGAGTTACATTGTATTTTATACTTCCATTTATTTACAAAATCACATAAATCAAACAGGTGTAAATTAGTTGTATAAAGATATGAATGATATGGTGATTCGGGTACCAAACCAACTTGAATTTACACAAAATTTGGCCAAAAAGACCAAAAATCCATAATTCTTTGGGTGAAAAAGACGTTTAGATTTTGATCATCATGAAATGGACAAAAATATAAAAATAGGCGGATGTAAACTAGGTTTATCCTACCCAGTTTTCAAATTCGTTTTCTTATTTTTAATTTATATCGTGACGCATCCGGTTTCATCCTCGCTTATTTTTTAAGTTTAAGCTTTCATTCTTTTTTTTTGTGTCCATTTCACCTATAATAATTTTTACTCGTCCATTTAAACCCTGTTTTAAATTTTTTTAACTAACGACCATTTTCCGTTGAATTTATACTTTCTTCTCTGCCTCGGTCTTTTCTCCTTGGATTTTCTTCTGCTGCCTAGCTTGTGTGGTTACAAAAATAAACATCGCATCTATTTTTGTGTGCAAAGGATAACAAAGAAGATCCCATCTCCTCACTCCACGTATAGCTAAAGGGCACCGCATGTACTACACCTGGACCGTAGTCACAGCTTTAACTCTTGCACCATTCCTCATTCGATTATTCTATTGAATTACAAACATAATCGACAACCTAGCTCCACAAATTTTATTTTTTCCTGAACTTCATCTATCAAAATCGAAAGAAATTTGAAGAGAAAAATAGATTGGCAGTAATCCAATTTTTCATTTCATGTTTTTCTATACGTATCTTCTCCTTTTGTCCGCTTGTTCTTGATTAGCAAGGGTAGTCAAATCCTTTATCAGTTCAATTTTTCTGTGTGATTTAGAAAAGATGGTTGCACATGCAAAGAGAGTAATGGGTATTAGTATTCTTGTCTGGTTGGATGAAAATGAAGATAAATGGCAAGTATTCAACGATGGCTGTTTTTATAGATCAGCTCCTCTTTCATAAAAGGTAGAATTGATTAATGGGAAGTTTGCATTGAGTTTATTAATATCAATGGTTCATGGATGATGTTTTGATGGGGCTGCAAGTGATTGCAGATTCATTCCACAACCAAGCACCACTTGATGGAGGCTCTGTAAGAGTGTAAGTCAATGGTTGGCCGATACTTTGTGAAAGAAAAAGTGATTAGAGAATTGATGATTTTGCTCCAAGTGATTGCAAATTCATTGGATCTGATAGGAATTTGGCGAAAAGGGTGAATGTGAATCACTGGTGTTGGGAAGAAAATGATTTTGGGTGTAAATTGATGTTTCTCGAAAAATATTGATGGTAACTTTCATCCATTGTTCATCTATTTCTCTTTTTTTTTTTAGTTTCTTAAAATCGAAATGATTTAATGGAAGATATATTATGGGAATTTTGCAAAATGGGTGAGCGTGAATGATTGGTATTTGCAAGAAGTTGATTTTAATTCAAAAAATTTGTTCTCTGTTCATTGTTTTTTGAAAATAATATTCGGTCTTTTCTAAATCTTTACCGGTTATGGGTCATACGGTTATGGGTCATATTCGGATTAAACCGGCCCACAACTCCATCTTCTTAACCCGAAATTCCGGGAAAATAACTCTGTCTCTGTGTCGTGATTGATCAACTCTGGTTTCTTACAGAGATCAAATAAGATGTAATCAGACAATAGAATCGATAAAATTGGTCAATTGGGTTGTAATTAAGCTCGTTTGTATCAATCAATTCGGTACAAATTCATTGTAATAGCTAGATTTGATGGATTAATTTCAAAATTGAAAATCATCACAATTCCGCATTTTTTAATTCAGTCGAATTCTAGGTTTTTGCAGATCGTTCAAAGTCATTGAATTGAAATTGATAACTATTACGACAGTATTGTTTGAATTAAGTTGAAAACCGAGAAAGAAAACTCCAAAATTGATCGAATTTTGATGAAATCAAAAAAAAAAAGATTGATGAAAAAAGGAGGACCATGAAAGTGTGACGGACAAAATCCGTTTAGTCACCCTATAGAAGGCCTCCTAAAGTCGGCCAATAAAAAATAATTATAATTTTTTTAATTTTTTTTCTTTCAAAATATTATTATATAATTTTATTTATTTGTTTACCTCTTGCAACACCTATGCGGCTATAAGGGTGTTCCGGTTGTAATAAAAAAACACAGTTTATATCCGCAAATGCTATTCAACACTCCCTTCACAGCTCTATTTAGCACTCAATGCTAGGTGTGGAGAGGGTATTGGTTCAGGGTTGTTAAGGTGGGGTCCACGGATGGGTAAAAGGGTTCACCATTTGATAGATGTGTGGCTTTGGATCTTTGTTGGTTGTGGTAGTGTGTGTTGTTATAGAGTTGTGAATAGCATTTCTGGTTTATATCTGTTGCCGCATGGATGTGGCGAAAACTCAACCTATTGTCGCATTAGTTGATCAGGTGACGCAAGAAAGTCACATTATGCGTCACCTTTTCATGCTGGCAAAAGATAACCCTTTATGCCTCATCAATTATGTACTGACGCGAGAAACCACCTAACGCGGCATGTATTTATGAGGTGTGGCAAATGATTGTCGCAATATCTCTGCTTTCTTGTAGTGTCTTGGGGTGTGCTTTGAGGAAAGATTCTTCTCTTCCAAATCCTAAGTTGAATTTCAGACCAAAAGCAAAAGTCTAATCTCAAAAAAAAAAAAAAAAAAAAAAAAAAAAAGATTAATTAAAATTATACTAGCAATTGACAAATTCATTTTAATTTTAATTATTTTTAATTAATAAATCAAGAAATCTCACTGCAGTTTCCTAAGTTGACCTAAATAAAAAATCATATGAAAACTCCACGTAAATTTGACTAAAAGTTGTTGTTAAAATATGATTTAGTAAAAATTGGTTTTCAGGGTTAACCCTGGATTTAATAAATGGCACCAACTCCCAGGTTCATAGTTCATACTAATTTTTCGGTATTCCAAATTCAGATTTTCAACATTCTAGATTTCTAATCATATGTAATGAGACTTATAGATTCTATTCCTGTACTTTGAAATCAGGTGATGTTCTTGGGTTTATGTTAATGTTTTTGATGGTCCTTTATTTGGTGTTCTGACTTCTGTTCATTTATGTGGCATGAACTGCATATGTTGTTGAGTAATGAACCTTCTGATATCCTCGTTTCTAGATACCTTCAATTCAATCTAAATAAATAATATCGTACAATGCCAAGCAACTGAAACTGAAGTCTATAATATAAGCAGACTAGAATTTCACAGACCTCCTTCCTATATATGTTAATGATACAACTTAATATCTAACTGAATCACAGTCAAGGAAATGGAAAATTAATACAACTGTGGAATCATGTGCAAATAATGTGCAGATATATAGCTTAACCTAAAACAGATAACACTCCCAGAAAGTTGGATTGAATGATATAAAGACAAACTAACAATAAAGTTACAATATCAAACTCAAGGCGATGCCAAGGACAGTATGTTTGCAGGATGGTTTATACTAATACAAATTACGATATGAAAACCACTTCATATTACCAGTTTATAAGTATGCATCTATATTGTTCAAAGGCTAATTAATCAAAGTTTTGTCTCTTCACTTCATTACTTTTGTTTCTTCTTCCCCTAATTCTTTCAGTGAAACCAAGGTGTTCCTGTGAGGGAATACTTGAGGTATCCGTTCCTTGAACTCCACAAGCGGTTTCGAGGTGGAAGCTTTTGGATCGTAAATGTTCAGATAATGACCACGGAGCCTACTGTAACCGTAAGTTAAAACACCCCCACTCTTCATAAGAGTTACTAATTCGTCATCATCAATCCTAAACTCTTTAGTCCATTCCAAGGACTGATGTTCCTCTCCCTCATCATGACTGTCATTCTTCTTTGCTAATAGCCATATGTCATAAAGTTCGATTGTTTCAACAAGTACAGAGACACCAAAAAATAAAGTACCATTCAAAACCCCCATAGTATTAACCACCCAATCGACGTCTAGTGTTAAAGGAGGTGGTGAAAGACTTTCGCAAAACTTTTCCTCCGCCAAGTCGAAGGTCACAATCATTTCTTTAGTACTGTCCATCCAGTAAAGAGCCCCATTAGCAAAAACACCTTGGCACCAATGATATGTGTCGAACTCATGACTCAGCTTTCCAAGGTTCCTCCATCCATCGCCACTGCCTAGAGTGTATATGTGGATTTCTGCATACTGGTCCCAATTAATCAGATACATTCCTACAACTTTGTACTCGTTGGTTAAAGAAACGTAACCAAATCCACTTGTCCAATCATGATACTGCCGGTCACAATCTGTCTTGATTTCTGGAAGCATAACATATTCTTTTGTGATGGGGTTACAGATATAAGTTTTCTCTGGGCCTTGAGAAACACAGATCAAACCATTAGACGAACCAAGAATGCTAGCATTCTCAAACGGTGGGGTGAAATTAAACCTTCTAATTCTCTCAATGGGTATTGTTGACTCATGATTCTTGTTGTATTCAAAATACTGAAAGTTTTCATTTTCATGTATCAAAGTAGAATTCCAGTAATATATAAAACCCGACTTACTAGAATCAGCAACATAAGGATTATTTAGATGATGTGTGTGCATTTTAGAGAACGATGGGTGATGACAAACAAGATGGTTCCAAATTTTGCATACTAATTTGCAATCAAGAACCGATTCAGTTGGTACTCTAGTTAACATGTTTAATATGATCTCCAAAGGGAGAATCTTGAAGTAGTCCATAAAATCCTTTCAACCTTTAAAGACAAAAACAACAATTCCTTAAAAGAGTTTGAGAAACAGTGATGAAACCTGTTTGGAAAATGGAGTTCAATGAAAAACATAAAAGAGTAAGAAAAAACAAAATTTTAGGGACTTACAGGCGATAGGAAATGGTTCTTGCAATTAGATCAAGCACATACATAAGAAGCACAAATGATCAACTGCAACAGATTTCCGGTATGATTTTGACACGTTAAACGTCTTATTGAATGAAGGATAAAGATTGAACACCACCTTTTCTAGCAGATGAATCTACAATTGTTTCATAGAGACTAAAAGAGAATCCATAGGTGTCTCCTTTCATCATGTTGGAAGCTTTCATTGCTCTCCAATGAAATTTCATCTTACATTTTAAAATGTTTAATTCTGTTTGTTTCAAAAGTCGTCTCATATTTTAAATGATTTCTTTTGGTTTTACAGATGTTGTGCCTAAAGTCGTTGCTTCAAACCAATGAAATCATCAGCTCAATCCGATAGAATCATCATCAACGAAATAATCATATTCAAATGGAAAATTCCAGGTAACTTCGACTAATCAATCATGTTAAAATCTGGTTTTCAAGGTAAAACCTGGTTGTAATAAATGGTACCAACTCCCAGGCAGGTTCATACTATCTTTCTGATATTCCAAACAAATTCTGATTTTCAACATTCTAGATTTCTAATCATATGCAAAGATTTTCTGTACATCGGGAAATCAGGCTTAGGCTTGGGCTTATGTGATATGTCAGTCAGTAAGGCAATATTTGGTTTTCTGACTTCTGTTCTTCTGTAGATACCTTCAACAAGGTGCTATCATCCCCTTTTTCCTTCCAGAAGTAGTTGCTAAAATCTCAACAAAATGCTATTAAACCAAGAAAATTGTTGCTAAAATAACAACCACATTCATCTGTAAGTGAATACCGTACAATGCCAAGAAACCGGAACTCAACTCTCTATTACAGGCAGAATATAGTTGGTTCTGCTAAAAATATTTTCGTGTTGCCTATCTTCTCAAAATAGCCTGTTTATACACAAAAGGAGAATTACCAATATGTTTCCAAGGATAGCAGCATGCTTAACTAGCTTCTTAATTGATAATATGACCAAAATGTAATAATATTATCAAGCAACTATGATTAGAAATTCTGATCAAATATGATTAGAAATGGCGTTCATATTCTCCCACCTTAAGTTTTTCGATTTGTCTTATCACTCAACTTCGATATGTCTGGGTCAGAAGGTTCAGATGGAACTCTGCTTAGAAGCCAAACTAGACCTGCACCGACCAAAGCGCCAGACAGATGAGCAATGTGATTGGCACTTTGCATAGCGGAACTTGCGCCCGACATTCTTGTTGAAGCTTGTGCTGCTTCCATCACCTAATTTCCAGACGACAGAGAAGTACATTTAAAAAACCCATTGGCGCAGCAGGCATGTATGATATAACCAAAAGATACCCTCACATTTTGATTCAAATTAAAAAAACCACAACTACATGGAAAAAAAATCAAATCATCTGTGTATTATACAAAAGGAAAAATATAATTATAAGTAGGGTTATCAGGCCTAGAGACTAGTATCAGTCAAGGTTCTGTTCTGTTCGATGTGGAGACTTTCAGTGTTCAATCCAGGTATCAGAACATGATATGGTTGAATTTGAGCAACATGAATAACTTAACTAATATATTTTTAAGGAACTCACTCATACGTTTTTCAAATTTAATGTACCTTACAAGTAGCTTAAATATTCACCCCTATTAAACTGTAAAAGGTTATCGAATTCTCGATGGAGTCATAATTAAGGTTCAACTTTTAATTCTTCTAATATCAGAATACGGTTGTTACTAGATGTCAAGAGGATGATTCAATATATAACTTAGATCCTATAATTTTTTTTTGCAGTAGAATCACAAGATTACCTTCTCGATAACAAATTGGCCCAGTATAAGAACTTCAAGGATCTTTCTCCAGTCCCAACACATCTGCAAGAAAACATTAGTGGTAGTTAAGAGAAAATTAAGTAGCTCAATTCTCATTCCTAAAATGATTTTGATAGGTGGCAGAAGAATTGATTAGCCATACCTTGACAAGAACACTAATAGCAAATAGACCGAACACAGCACCAGACGCTCCAAGAGAAACTGCATTTCTTGGGAGAACCAACCATGACACCAGGTTTGCTCCAAGACCTGTTAGAATGTAAGAAGTCCACAGTGCAAAGTTCCTCAACAAGCTTCCCTAGCAGCAGAAGGAGAAAAAGAAGATGAAAATAAAACATCCACATGATTTGGGCGACTCTAAAAACCAAAGAGGATTTGTCCATTAGAACTAAAATTTCACACATGTAGAGAAAGAGAGAGAAAATTTACCAAAAATTTACAAGAAAAACAGATTGCTGGAGAGATGGTTCCTGTGAAATTTTATCACCACGAAGGTAGTCCAAAAGTTAGAAAACTGAGTATATGACAAATGTTTGTGGATAATATGCACAGATCAAAGATAATAACTTTTTCATACAAGCATCAAGTCTTTATCATCATGCTACTTTAGATAAAGTAAGAAGCGTCAAAAAGTAGAGAAATCTCACCAGTTAGTATGACAGAATGTTGAAGTCACATACTGGTACCAAAATGGAAAACTGTGGTACAAGTTAAGTCCTTTGATCTCCCTTATCTGAAAAAGGAAAAGAAAAGTGTAAGTAACTGCGTACTCTATCAGTTTTAACATCGAGAACTTTGCATGTCAACATAGGAATTCCCTTCCATTCAAACTAATACAAAGAAAAGTGTGATCGGCACATACAGTTTGTTTTACCACATCCATAAGTCATATAACAAATTAAAATATGTGAACAAATTCAAACCATGGATCCTTCACTAGATTTAATTAAACTAAGGCACAGCTCAACTCCATATTTTCTGACAGGAGAAGTAATCTAATCTATGAGGTTCCCTCATTAAGAATACAACTGAGCTAGCATTTTACATCTTCTTTTTGCTAGTGGTATACATTTTCAATGCTTCTTATACCCCATGTTGCAACTTTGGGTTCTCACTGGTGCCAACACAAACATGGAGATTTTCTTAATAAAATTTCATTAAAATGTCTGCTTGCTCATTGCAATTGTTAAAATTAATCTTAACGACTTCACCTATTGCTCATATCAATTCATTGGTCATTTCATTAATAACCAAATATCAACCAGAATTCAATTATGCATACACATTACCATCAAAAGGTTACTAAACAGTAAGTACATTAAAAGAACACATCTTACAGTACATGAAACCAATGATCAGCTGCGAAAAATCCAGAATATTCCATTCACACGCTTATCCAGCTTTTGTTTATCCCCAGGCTTTCCAAGTTCCAGCTCATATCTAGTCAAACAAAAATTACACATACATCATTATATCAAACTCAAAATTCTCTATGAAACCCTAAACCCTCAAAATTAACTAATTCAAGGTCAAATTTTTGTTCTATCCATTTGATTGGCAAATTTAGTTTGCTTTAAAACATCCATAATTCATAACATATCAAAACATATGCACAGCGAGTTCAAATTATGGATCTTTCACTAGACTAGTTGATTAAACTAATTCATTGCTCAACTCCATACTTTATGACGGGAGAAATAATCTATGAGGTACCCCTCACTAAGAATACAATTGAACTTGCATTTCACATCTTCTTTTTGCTAGGGGTATGCATTTTCAATGCTTCTTATACCCATAATCCATGTTGCAACTTTGGCTTCTCAGCGGTCGTAACACAAACTTGGAGACTTTGTTAATAAATTTCACTACGAATGTCTGTTTGCTCATTGCAATTATCAAAATTAATCTTATGACTTCTCCTATTACTCATATTAATTCATTGACCAGTCCACGAATAACCAAATATCAACCCAAATTCAATTATGCATACACATTACCATCAAAAGGTTACTAAACAGTAAGTACATTAAAAGAACACATCTTGCAGTACATGAAACCAATGATCAGCCGCGAAAACTCCAAGATTAATAAGTAAAATCCAGAATATTCCATTCACACGCTTATCCGGCTTCCCATCAGGCTTTCCAAGTTCCATCTGTGATATCATATCTATTCCAGCAAATATTGAACATACATCATCAAATCAAACTCAAAATTCTCCAATAAACCCTAAACCCTAATCAGAATTATCTTCAAAATCAACTAATTCAAGTCAATTTTTTGCTCTATCCATTTGAAATACCCAAACAAATTAGGGAAAATTCATCTCAAATTACTTCAAAAAGGAGAAAGATAGAGATGATAGAAGGTACAATATACCTGAGTCTTTGCTCATGTTGCAGACATGTCTAAATCGAGGAGAAGTGAGTTTTCTAAGAATAGAAATAGAAGAAGAAGAAGAAGAAGAAACGGTGGAAAACTGGAGGCGGGAGATCGGGAAATTGTTAAAGGTTTTTGCGAGGAATCCATTAGGTTTGGGCGGAGGAAGAGAGGAGGAGCAGAAATGTGGAGTACTGGAGTGTGAGAAGCCGAGCTAACTACCCCATCTTTCCTTCTATACTTTTTCTGCCTTGCATTTTTAGGGGTGCCGGATAGAATTAGGGGCGACTAATAAGATAAAAAACCTAATTTGATTGGGGCCAGACATTTTAATTGGGGGCCATGATATTTTATTTCCACCCAATTTTTTGAGGGGCGTATTAATCTTGAAAAGACTGTTTTACCCTTTACTAAACACAAATCTTAAAAATCAGTTAATACTAATTTGAAATCATAATTAGTCCCCCAATTCATATACCCTAAACTAAACAAAAAAAAAAATCAGTTTCTCTTTTTTTTCTTCTCCTCTTCCTCTCCTCTTCCTCTCCACAACCACCATTAACGACCCCAAACGATTTTTTTTCTTCGACCGATTCATCGTCGATGTTAGAAGATAATCGACGATTAACTTATTCTTCAAACATGGCTCGTACAAAACAGACCGCTGCAAAGAACGTCAAATCCCCAATCTCCTCGACAGGTCAAAGGAAAGGTAATCGTGGGATCGAACCCCAAAACCCAAAAAATCGAAACCCAAAGAAGATATGGGTTGAATTAGAAGGTATGTGAAGTTAAACCCACCTTCTATGCGTTTTTTTGTTGTGTTTTGATTGTGAAATCGAGTCTGGTAACTGAAATTTAGCTGTTTTAGTTTAAGGGTCGTTAGTATCGTAGTGGATACCCCTAACGACTTTTCATTTGCATGTTTATTTTATGAAAAATCGTTAGTCTATTAGGATGAAGATGACGACCCTTATTCTGATACTGCGACATTTTTTGCCCTAGAATAGAGTCGTTACTCTTTTATGTTGCAGATGACGACTCTTGTTTGCCGACCCTTATTTATTTCATAACGACTTTATATGGAACTCGAATGCCCTCTGTTCCAAAAAATTGATAGTGTCGTCATCTCATTTCCCTTGAGTCATCACTTAAGTATATGCCCTAGAGTCGTCAACCCAAATCGTAGGATCGTTATTGTCTTTTTGACGACCCTTTATTATTTGACAGGTCGTCATCATATAACTTTGAGTCGTCACATGTTATACAAGGGTCGGTTGTGTTTTAGATTATCGGATTAAACTCTTTTTCCGATAACCATAAAGTTGATGTCTTATTGGGTTTTTTTTTTTTTTTTGTTTCTAACCAAATGTAGAACCAAAGGAAAGGTTCCAATGACGATAACTCCACCTTCCAAAGCTCCACGCCATGATAAATACTTACTTGCTTAGTCCATTACGCGATAAGAAGCCGAGTGAGGTCTCATTTTCTATCACCGAACCGAGAGACAAAGGTAATGAGTTGTCGGATTCATCGAGAATCGACTCTCCTTATTTCCGCTAGCGTAGTGGTGAAGAAGAAGAAATCAAGAAGAGGAGATACAAGAAGATCCTCCCGTGCGAGGTGAAGAGGAAGTAGAGAGGACAATGATGATGAAGATAATGTTAGTGGTGATGATTCCGATGATGGTAATGGTGATGATATTGGAGCAGAAGGGGATGGAGGTAATAATGGTGGTCATGAGGAGGAAGAGGATGAAGGGGATGATGCTGGTGGTAAGGATGATGAAGAGGATGATGGTAAACAAGATGTAGAAGCTAAAAGAACAAATGCAAAGCCGAAGTCTGAAAGAGGGTTAAGAAGGATGGAACTGATATTGCACCCAGCCGCGAGACACGTTCCGCGCCTCATTTGATGTTGGAGCCTCTTCTAAGTGGTAAACCAAGAGGATAACCTAGAGATGGGGCAAAGTTCTATTTGGATATGTTTGGATCGTGGGCTCATACCATCTATGAGACAATTGTAAGAATCCCAACTTTGCTTGCTATTTGATTAGTTGGTTGATATTACTTTTCTAATATGTTTTTTAAAATTTATTTGTTTATTTTTTGCAGGATCATAAGAATGTCGCACGTCTCTTCAGGCACCAATCTTCTTTTAAGAAAATGGAGTTGTGGCCGCTAACAGTGAATGTGCAAGAGTTAAAGAATATGTTGAAAACTCCGGTTTGTACAATGCCGTTGTGAACTCGTGATTGCGTATGACAAGGTTGCGGTATCTAGTTTCTCGTGAAAGGTATTACGCTTTAAGTCGACACATTCCAACTTCTTTTGGCGAGATGGCATTGACTCGATGATGCGAGAACGGATATTAGGGGTGCGGGTTGAAGGTAAATCAACCAAAGGAGAATTTCAAGAGAAGGCCTAGTTGGGATAAAATTTATACATGGACCAAGAACTTGTTTGGTTGGGATAAAGAGAAGACTGATGGGCTTTTCGTCTTGAGCTAAGTACCAAGAAAGAGTTCAAACTTGTGGACATTAGGCGGATGTTTGCTGGTGCAAGAGAAGGAAAAAAAAAAGGAGGTCTCTCTCGATATGGAATGTCGTTATCGGGCGCGCTATTTGTTTGTACGTCCTTGCATCGGTTCGTATTTCCCGACAAAAAAGGTAACAGGTGAGCGCCAACCTTCTTCGCCTTTTGGACCCCTTAGAAGATGTGAACAAGTACTCTTGGGGACTGCCATAGTTGCACATCCCAATGGTCAAACTTTCCTGGGATCTCGCGAACGAACTTCTCAAATTAATGGAATTTGGCTCTAATCCAGTGTTTTGGATTGATGAAAGTTGTCTTCTTTTAGTATGTTTTTTTTCCTTCGATATATTTTTATGTTTATTTGATTGTTTAAAAAATTTGAACTTTGGTTGTTGTAGGTCTGGATTTATGATCATTTCCCGACACTGTTCAAGGACAATGAAGATGTGAAAATCAACTCAAAATGGAGCCCAGGTAGTCCAACAGGAACCCGTTGGTTGTACTCCGGTTCTCAGGATAGGGAACAAACTGATGCGTTGATAGAAATGCGTAAAAAACTTGACAACATCACGGCGGAAGAGGTAATCTTTACTCCTTACAAGGATGCTAGAGTTGGCGCAGTGGAAGATGTCGTAAACTACCATGGACCTTTGTTTCACCCTAACGGTTTTTCAATGTACAATCCTATGAGAATCATGCGTCAACTTGGGTTTGTTCAAGATTCACCCGATGAAGACGATGTACCTCCGTTCAAGCACAATTTGAACAAATGTGAGTCCGACAAGGATGACATAAAAGTGGTTTATGAACCTGCAACTGATGTCAAGCATTGGAATAATAGACATTCTAGCCTCGTAGACATCACATTTTGGGTGCATGTGGATGAAGGTTACGAGGCAACAACGGATTACTATCAATGGTACGAAGGCTTCTCCCATGGTAGGGTAATACGGATCGATCAGACTATGGGTAGGAGGACCAACAGAGCATCCACATCTTCTTCTCAAGATGACGGTAGAGATGATACTACCATTCTTAAACTAGTGGTGAGTATTTATTTGTGTAATTGTGTTATTCATTTACATACAAATATACGTCGATTCATTAAATTGTTTTTTTAATGTATATATATAGAGGAACGAATGAAGCTTTTTGTCAAGGCTTTTGTTGCTCGGGCGACAAAGGGAAGTGATTGATCTGCGAAGCAACGTCGGTCTGTTGATTATTGCACGCACATTGAAAATCCCAATGCAAAGAAGATGTTTGGTTTGAAATGGTAAAGGAAGGTAAGAGGACCCTAAAACACGTAGCCGAGCACAACAACGTGGTGAACAGGGGCAAAGTAGCCAACATCATGATGAACAAGGTATCGGAGAAGATGGTGGTTCCCCAGGGGGCAGTGAAACTCAGGGTCCTCCTCCTAAGAAAAGACGGAAAGTTTCCCGGTCAGGGAAGTAAGGAGGAGGTCGAGGTCGAGATGGTGGTCTTGAGTGAGGAGATGTTACCGTCTACTTGAACTTATGTTTATTTTACTTTATGACTTGAACTTATGTGTTTGTTGAAACTACTTATGTGTTTGGTTTGGATGGTTTGTTGAAACTACTTTGTTTTAAGAAGGATGTTTACTAGTATGTTTGTTAGAATAATGTAGTATTGTAATGCAGACAAGATTATACACTGTGATAGAGTTAGGGTCGTTATCTTTGGTCTGTAGCAGAGTAACGACCCTATTTGTGATACACATAGTCGTTAAGTGTTTCAATTAAAAGTCTAACGACTCAGAGGGAAATGAACACAGTGATGACCTTTTTTTTCCTGCATAGAGTCGTTACTGGTTATATTGAAAACAATCCCGACTCTTCGTTAGCTAAACACACAAAAGATGAACCATACTTTCTATGGTTAGAGTCGTTGGTGATTATATGGTAACCAATGACGACTGTAGGTCAGAAAAACATCCAGGAGATGAACGACATTTTATATGTCGTTGGGTCGTTATTTATTATGTATAAACAAATGACGACTCTATGTTAGCAAAAACATCCAGGAGATGAACAATATTTTCTATGGATAGATTCGTTAGCGGGATCAAATAGCAGGTTAACGACTTTTACATGTGTATTAAATCCGGAAAATACCCCTTTTAGGTATACAGAGTCATTACTTTTATATGGGATATATTGACGACTCTTAGTTAAAATAACAACCAGGAGAAAGTTAATATGGGTATTCTTGAATTTGACACATCAAATGTTCGTCAATGAACCTTCGCGCTCGACGATACAACGTTGTATATTCTTTGTGGTGAATGAACTTAGTATCCCCATTACGTATTGTCCATAACCCATTGAAACGTTCCAGCTGAAATTAAACGAGGAATGTTATATGTTAGTAAATTTGAAGCATGAGGAAAGTATAAATATTAACGAATTACTCACTTTTTCCTTAAGAGGAGCTCGTGGATGATGGTCGTACACCATATTTCTAACTTTTACATACTCTCTCATTGCACTTTTAATGTAGTTGAATCGAAATGCCTAGTCTCTCCATTTTCGGTTATTAGGATTCATGCAGACGCCCGTAGAAGAACTCCTTAACTCTCTTCCAAAACATTGAATAGATTTCATTTGGACGTTCACGAAAGGTATTAGCAAACGATTTAACGAGGCACAAATCTTCATACGCTTCCCATTAAAAAATTGCAATTGAAAGATTACGTAGTTTGGTGGAAAAAAGAATGGTTTTGGGCTATTTTCTCTAGAGGATGGGGTGGTATTATATAGAAGAAAATCCCAACGGTCGTTTTTTTTGAAAATCACAACGTGAGTCGTTAACTACGTGATCAAAGGTGTTGACGACTCAAGAGCAGGTTGTTGCAAAATAAGTCATATGACGACTTAGGTATAGTCGTCACTGAATTAACAAACCGAGATAACGACTGTTTATTAAAATAAATTGAATCTCGATTGAAAGGAAACTTGGAATAGTAGCATATTAAATATTAATTAGAAGGTGGAAATTCCTTTGAACACATTACATGTTATTCATGTTTTACAAGTGCGAGATTCAACTAGCATGGCGGCTTCAATGTGATAAAAAGGCTCTCCTCTCCATTTGGTATATGCGGCCTGAGCATCACGCCTATCCCCTTTGTGCCTCGCGAGAAACTCGTTGTACTTGTGTTTATGGGTAAAAATCGTTTCTGCTGATTTTGGTAATTTCGGTGGGTGAGTGATAAACTGGTTCAAACCCTAAACAAATGTGCTGCACGTGAGCACTTTATAGATTCGAGAGATCAATGCATGCACAAGTCCTACCTAAACCAAGAAATGGCCGTTCCGGACTTGCTTCGGTCACAAAGTGGGGAGAAGGGTTGATTTGGGGAGGAAGCAAAGAAAGGTGTTGAGGAGAGTAGTATCTCGACTTGTATCGAAAGTGAAAGCTTAGGAAGCTTGCAAGAGATGAAAGCTTTTGGGAGAGCTTGCAAAGTTGCCTTTCCGAGAGTGTAGTATTTTCTCCCGACCGAGACTTGTTGTCCGGTGGAAATAGGTAAGACCTATTTATACAAGTCGAGATTTGAAACGTACCACGACCTCATGAAGGAAGAGAGTAAAGGGTGAAATAATGGGAGGAGGTGGTAACCGCATGGTGTTAATGGGTGAAAACGTTTTCACCATTATTTCCTCTTTTATTTGACCGCTTTATTCCTTTTCACGCTTTCTTAATGTGAGCGTAGTGTACGCTGCATGCTGTGATCGCCAAACCAAAACCCTAGAAAGCATCCCCCAGTTTGTGTTGATGTCTCGAGTGTTGGTTGCATCTTGCGTGCAAGTGGTGCTGCTAGGGACGCATGTGGCATGTTCCAATGGCATGTGCGGAATGCCTTCGTTGCGAGTTGCACCTCGAGCGTAAGTGGTAATGCCAGAGCTGCTAGTGGCGTGTGTGGCATGTGCCGACGGCATGTGCGGAATGCCTTGGTGGTAGGTTGCACGGTTTGCGAGTTAGGCTACCAGCGTGTGTGTTTGGCATGTGTGGCCGTTAGGGCTGTGGCCTTGGAAATATGGCTTGCGGTACGTGTTGGCATGTGCCAATGGCACGTACGGCCATGTTGACCTAGTTGCAAGTCTTGCAAGCCTAGGGCGCTATGTTTGGCGTGGGTTAATGGCATAACGACTTGGAAATATGGCTTGCGGTACGTGTTGGCATGTGCCAATGGCACGTACGGCCATGTTGACCTAGTTGCAAGTCTTGCAAGCCTAGGGTGCTATATTTGGCGTGTGCCAAAGGCATAGCGTCTTGGAAATATGGCTTGCGGTGCGTGTTGGCATGTGCCAATGGCACGTACGGCCATGTTGACCTAGTTGCAAGTCTTGCAAGCCTAGGGCGCTATGTTTGGCGTGGGCCAATGGCATAGCGACTTGGAAATATGGCTTGCGGTACGTGTTGGCATGTGCCAATGGCACGTACGGCCATGTTGACCTAGTTGCAAGTCTTGCAAGCCTAGGGCGCTATGTTTGGCGTGGGCCAATGGCATAGCGACTTGGAAATATGGCTTGCGGTACGTGTTGGCATGTGCCAATGGCACGTACGGCCATGTTGACCTAGTTGCAAGTCTTGCAAGACTAGGGCGTTATGCTTGGCGTGGGCCAATGGCATAGCGACTTGGAAATATGGCTTGCGGTACGTGTTGGCATGTGCCAATGGCACGTACGGCCATGTTGACCTAGTTGCAAGTCTTGCAAGCCTAGGGCGCTATGCTTGGCGTGGGCCAATGGCATAAGCGACTTGGAAATATGGCTTGCGGTACGTGTTGGCATGTGCCAATGGCACGTACGGCCATGTTGACCTAGTTGCAAGTCTTGCAAGCCTAGGGCGCTATGTTTGGCGTGGGCCAATGGCATAGCGACTTGGAAATATGGCTTGCGGTACGTGTTGGCATGTGCCAATGGCACGTACGGCCATGTTGACCTAGTTGCAAGTCTTGCAAGCCTAGGGCGCTATGTTTGGCGTGGGCCAATGGCATAACGACTTGGAAATATGGCTTGCGGACGTGTTGGCATGTGCCAATGGCACGTACGGACATGTTGACCTAGTTGCAAGTCTTGCAAGCCTTGCAAGCCTAGGGCGCTATGTTTGGCGTGGGCCAATGGCATAGCGACTTGGAAATATGGCTTGCGGTACGTGTTGGCATGTGCCAATGGCACGTACGGCCATGTTGACCTAGTTGCAAGTCTTGCAAGCCTAGGGCGCTATGTTTGGCGTGGGCCAATGGCATAGCGACTTGGAAATATAGCCTTGTTGCCATGGTGCGCAGGGTGCGGCTTTTGGTTTGGCATTGTTGCCATGGTGCGCAGTATGCGGCTTGGTTTGGCATTGTTGCCATGGCGCTTGCAGATGCGGCTTGGTTTGGCATTGTTGCCATGGTGCGCAGTGCGCGCTTTTTGGCATTGTTGCCATGGTGCGCGAGGGTGCGGCTTTTGGTTTGGCATTGTTGCCATGGTGCGCGAGATGCGGCTTGGTTTGGCATTGTTGCCATGGTGCGCGATATGCGGCTTGGTTTGGCATTGTTGCCATGATGCGCGAAAGATGCGGCTTGGTTTGGCATTGTTGCCATGGTGCGCGATATGCGGCTTGGTTTGGCATTGTTGCCATGGTGCGCGTGTGCGGCTTAGTTTTGGAATTAGGGTTACGTAGTCGAAAACCCTAATCGGTATTTTGAAAAAAAAAAAAATACCCCTATTAATTATTTACACCTGAGTTAAATGTGTTGCGGGTAACACTAGGTCATGGGGTTTTACGATTTTACCCCTTGTTTAAAAACCACCATCAACAACTTGGTGCACCATTTTATAACAAGAATCGTCATATGACTAATGTGGGACGGCAAGTAAGGATATCGTAGTTTGTTGTTGTTATTAACGAAAGGACCCGAACCAACTTGGCTCCAAAATATACTATCATGTTCATGTTCTTCGTGGAGATCCTTGACGATGTAATAATTTTTAACCCATTCGGTCTCTTCCTCGACTTGCTTGAATCTTTCACGGAGTTGGGATTGTTCTTTGTCTCGTTTTTGGCCTCGCGCAACTCTTCTTCTTCCTTCGTAGGATATGGCGTGAAAGTGGGTGGTTTTTTAGTAGGTCGCATGCTTTTTTTGCGTATCTCTTCTTCCATTTCCAATATTGATTTGGTTGGTTGCTTGCATCTTCTAAGTATGTTATCAATTGAATTGGGGGTTGATGAAGGATTTGCCATTCTTGAGGTGGTCTTCAATTGAATTTGCTCCTGGTAGTGTTCCTCTATATATACAATAATTACCAACGGCTATTTTTTTTTGGGAAAAAGTGTATCCAAAAAAATCCATTGGGGGTTTTCTTATAGAGTCGTCCATGTTTACTCTATAATGATAACGAATCTCAGGCGTATAACTAGAGTCGTTACTTTGTATGTATATATGCTTCACGACTCTTAGTATATAAACATCCAGGAGTCCATCAAATTTTTACGGTTACTGTCGTTAATGTTTATGAATACTGAGATGACGACTCTTAGTTGGAAAACATCCATGAGACTGTCAAATTTTTAACATTAAAGTCGTTAATGTTTATGTATATATGGATGACGACTGTATTGTTGCAAAACATCCAGGAGTCTGTCACAATATTAAGTTTAGAGTCGTTAACGTGTATGTATATATGTATAACGACTTTTAGGCGTAAAACATCCGGAGAGTAGCAAAATTTACGATTAGGGTCGTTAAGGTGTATGTACATATGGCTGACGACTCTATAACATAATTCAAATTACCTATGTGGGTCGTTGGTGGTTTAATCCAACTAGGATAAAACGCATTGTATTCGTTAAGCATTCTTCAAAATACAAATATCTGGGTAGAAGATACAACTATTATCAAAAAGTATGCTTCAAAATGCAATGCATTGTTTAGAATAAACATCTTCTCTCACGATTCATTTCCCAAGTCTAAGTAAACCGGGGGTTGGGTCCATAGCATTCCAAATGTTCATTCCATACTCATACTGGCTTGTCCACTCCATGGTGTACTCTCCCCAATCACCATACACCCGTGGTAGAGGACATTCTTCGGAAATCTTCAAGCCTATGTAATGGTTATCATTGACATGTGCCATTACAATTCTTCTTTTCTTTATCGTCGTCTCGCACCTAGTTTTGGAGGGTACGTACATACAAGAGGCTCAGGGAATCCTTTGCTTGAATACAATTACTACACAAGTGAATGTGTCCGCCAAAAGTTGGCCACCAAAAGGCATTTGCATCCAAAACTTATAACCGGCCTTCTTCAACCCCTTCCTCCATTTCACGTTTTAAACCAACTCCCTAAACTTCAATTCCCTCTCTTTTTGATCTCCTTCCATGAGCATTTTCAAATATAGTTGTTTGTCCCGAACTAGTTTTTACGCCATTTTTTTTTCTTGCATATTCGATTTGGGTGAGCTTAAGTTCGTCGGCCTCGTCGAAATGCCCTAATTGTTCCGTTGCAACATGGTAACCACAATTTCCATCGCCGTCAACGTCGTCGGTGGATAGAAGGTGATCCAAGATGACGTGAGGAAGTTGGTCGGTATACTCTGTATACAAAGTGTAAGCAACACGATGTGGTCTTCCTTGGGAATCTCTAGGGGTGCGCGGATTACCTTTTATTCCTCGTATCGTAACCATTCCGCTCGTTTGGCTTTGCTGGGTACCGACCACATGGTCTACAACATCCATGTCTTCCTTTGGCGGACCCCTTGCCTTGGGTAATGAAAGAGTTCTCATACTCCGTATATTCCGCCTGGACATGCGATGACGTGACAGTCACTTTTGCAACTCTTTGCCGCTTTCACGGTTTCTCTAAAAGACTTTTTAGTTGTGGGTATACCCGGTGGTTTTTGTTTGATTGACTCTTCTTCTACTCCCAAGCTCTTACGGGCGTATGGCCACAAATTAGAAACCGATGTCTGTCTTCTGCACAATTCGTTTTTCGATATTTCTCATTGATATACTTGACAATCTCAAGGTTTCCAAATTGTTCATCGGCGGCTCTGTGGGATTTGGGATGAACCCAAGTTGCTTCCAAAAAGGATCGATATCTTCAATGGGAATGAGCCCCTTGTACCCACCGAGCTTATGTTTACACGGGAGGCCAAGCCACGTCTCAGTTGTACAATTACATTTAATGACTTTTCCATCGGAAGATTTCGCTCGAAATTTGTTAAGTTCATCATCATATGCTTTATTGCCCACCATGATACTTGGTGCGAAACCCCACGTAGCAATTCTTTGTCTTCCATGTATTGATTCAAAAAACGGTCCTTACTATACTCCATCTGAGTCACTATCTTGCTTAGGTCATCCTCGGCGTGCTCGTGAATAGCTTCCTGTACCGTAACTACCCCACCAGTGTTCTCTTGAAGAATTTTTTTCAAACGTCCATGGACTGTTCTGCAATACTCGTGGACTCATTTTTGTAGTGCTTGAACTTATTGGTCCATGCATAAACAAACTTTTCCTTCCAAGGATTCAACCATGTATCTAGGCAATAATCGACAACCTTCTTATGATCCGTACTCCAATCATCAATAAACTTTTGAAGATTTGCATAGTACTTTACTTCGGTCTTCGAATGAGCCAAATGGTCCCAATCTTTGCGAAATCCTCCCATAGATCACCATCTTCAACATATTTTTCCTTTTCTTTCATTTTCTCTTCTTAATATCTCTTTTTTTGAAAGTTTACTTAGACGCTCGTCTTCCTCCTTGGAACGTTGATTACCCTTTGCGGGCTTGATCTTTTGGATATGATTCTTGCAATTAGAAAAAAATATTCATTTGGATGTGCCACGTACAAAGAAAATGTTGAGCATGTGGAAAAACTTGACGAACGGCACTCATGACTGCAAAATCCCTATCCGTAATTATAACCCCCGGTGCGTCTTCGCCTCGGTAAATCAACCGAACTTGTTCCAAAGCCCAAACATAGTCCTTTATTTCTTCCTTTTCCATAAAGCACCATGCCACGGTGAATGATTGTTTATCCGAAGTATGACTAACCACGTTCAACAATGGCATGTTATACTTGTTGGTCTTATAAGTGCAATCTATGAACAAGACCTGGTAAAAACACTGAGCCAAATCCATCATCCTAGGATGGGCAAGAAAAATATGTGTCACTTTGTCGCCCGGACCCACCCTTGTTTGCATGGCGTAGTTAAGTTTTTCTGCCAACCACTCGATTGTTGCATAATTAATCTACCATCCCATTCCCCTTCTCCCGATCGTTGCTTTGGCGGCGTAGATTGTGGAAATAATAGACAAGTTTGTCTTATCTTCCGCTCTTATTGCATTTAGGATCGAAGGGGCCTACATCGCTTCATCCGTCGTACCTTTTCCATTTGATGTGGTTTCAATCGGCATATCTTGGGTGCCCTAAAAGAGTATTAGGTGGAGGATGGTTGTGACGACCATCCGGAATACTATACAACCTCCATAGATTAGTTTCGGGATGTCTTTTGAAAACAATCCCGAAGGGCATTGTATCTTCTTCGACGAAGTTTTGTAGACCCTCGTCGTCTTCTTCTCATACTTGTAGTTCTTCCCTTTGTGACTTTCTTCCTTATCCCCCGCTCTCTCGCATACCATCTCCATTTGCTTATAATCAACGTGTTTGCTTTGAACAAGTACGCACATCTTCTCTTTTGCCTTTGAAATAATCCATTCCTTGACCTCAGCCTTTTTTTTCCACGTCTACATTAAAACCAATTACACGTAAATGATTCAACACTAATTAAACAATTTTCATAAAAATATACATCAATTCAAACATTAAAGCATTAAAAACGTACCAAATCGGTCATATAGTGTTGGGAGGTATCTCGGACCGATAATGGAGACGGAGTTCGGGTTGAGAGCTCGCCGTACAACCAACTAACTGAGAAAAATGAAAACATTTTCATTCGGCGAATATCGTCAATTTACGGGATGTCAAAATGACGACTCTTAGAGTCGTCAACATAATTTTTGCGAGAAGAACGACCCATTCCTCGATAAATGACGACCCTCTTTATACAGGGACGACTCTGCATTCCCAAATGTAAACCATGTTGCACAGTATTCACCATGGGTCGTTATTGTATATATATCTAGATTGACGACTCTTTACGAAGTTATTGCAGACTTTGAAAATCAACGGTAACTTTGACTAGTAGGAGCAGTTATTGCGAAATAAGCTTTTTTTTTAAAAAAAAAAAAAATTTAGCCGTTGGGTACTTTTTTGCTATAAATAGATACCTATCTCTACCAAACTTATTCACCCATCACATTCAATCTTCCTAAATCAGTCACCCATCACTTTGAATCACCAAAAATGGCTACAACTCCGTTCAATAATCTAGAAGATGTTGCTATTGTCAGAGCACACACCACTCTCACAAAGCACTCTGTTGAGGAAGCGCAATGGGTGGCCAATAACGAAGACCCAACAAGAGGGCATTACCTTGGGCATGATCAAAACACCAGTGCTTGGTGGAAACGGGTGTTTAAGGTATTCAAAGCACTTAGCGGAAATCTTTATAGGAGGACGCTCCCACAAATAAGGGAAAGGTACGCATATTTATACAATGAATGCGTACTGCACAGACACGAATTGAAAGCTCGTAAGGACGCTATGCCGAACGAACCTCGAATGAGTAAAGTAAGTTTGTGAATCAATAGGCCTTTCATCAAAAAAAATTTATTTGGTTATCATTATTCAACAACGCTAACTTATTTAAAAAATTGTTTTCCCAGTATACTTTGGGTCGGAGCCAATACGAATTAAAGTACGGCCATGAGTTTTTGCACGAGGACTGCTACACTCTCTTGGAGGAAGTTGAATGGCAATTCGCCCAATATAATTAAATTCATATAGATTTTATAGCGCAATGTATTGAACAATTTTATGTGTTTTCCTTCTATTTTATTTCAACTACATGTATGTTTTTTTCGGATTCAATAAAACGCATGACTTCAAATATTGGTGCAATAACTATAGTTCATACAGGGTCGTCATGATTCGTTAAAGCAACAGTGACGACTCTAAAGATTGTTTGAAATTCTTGGCATGAGTCGTCATTTATGGAGAAGAACATATTAACGACTCTAAAGGTCACTTGACACAGAGAATCTTTGACGGTAGAGTCGTCAGGCATTAAACAAAACACATAGACGACTCTTTTGATAATCAAGAGTCGTCACTTGGTTAATATATATAATGACAATCCTTAAAACAGTTAATGTGAATTTTGAGTTCACCAAATGTGGTTGAGTCGGGCAACGGTTAAAAATTCAAAAAAAGTGACTGTTGTGTCCTTAATCTCTATAAATAGAGACCCATATCTCACCCATTCTTCACCCAAACCATAATTCTCAACCTTCACATTCATTCTCATTCATTTATCATCCAAGAGGAAAAAGAAGAGGAAACACCATGACTAGTACTTACACTTCGGAAGAGAATTGCGCTATTGTGAGAGCTTGGAAAACCGTCACAAACCACTTTGAAGATCTAGGAAAAGACATTGATCAAACATCGGATGCTTGGTGGAACCGTGTTTTCATCGTTTTTGTGGCGTTAGACGGAAATTGCAACTCAAGGTCTTTGAAACTCGTCAAGGAACGGTTCGAGGAGATATTCTTCGAGTGTGAAGTTTTCAAAAGAGAAATCAAGGCCGCAAGGGAAGCCATGCCCAATATGTTGGGTGCTATAAGAGTAAGTATTTAAACAAGAGGTAAAACTTATCCAAAGCTTTCAACAATACTAACTGAGTATGTTTGCGTTTTCAGTTGAGGAAGGCGTATGGCTATTACGAGGAGCTTCGTGGGAAAAAGTTTGAGTTCGACGATTGCTACTTTATCTTGGAAGGCACTATGTATAATTACGCCATTTATGATTAAGTGTATCAATGCACCGTTATTATCTATTGTATTTCATTTCCTTCAATGTATCGCTATGAAAGATGTATGCCTTTTATGATTCAATGAAATGATTCTATGAAATAAAAAGTTATGATAATCCAGCGCAAGGGTCGTTAGTATATTAAATAAAACACCGAACGACTCTACATAAAAGTTGAAATGGCGGGATAGGGTCGTCACCTTATAGGAATACATATATGACGACTCTAAGTTTTTTATTTACTGAGAGTTCTGGGTTTAGAGTCGTTTGTCTCTAAACAAACAAAATTAACGACCCTTTTTGACCTAGCGTAAAGAGTCGTCAGTGTTTATCACACTCCCCTAACGATTTTTCATAACCTGTAAAAGTTGCAGGTTTGAGTCGTCATCGGTAATTCCAATTCACTGACGACTTTGAAGAGTCGTTAATGAATCCAAACCCCGACTATAACGACTCTCACACTGACGACTTAAACAGTGACGAACAATCGACCCCTTGGAGCACCATTCAGACAATTTCAAGAGTATATGAGGTTTACCTGATTGTTTTGAGGTGCGGGTTCTTCATTTGGAGTATCGGTTCCTTCATTTTGAGGAGTAGGATCTTCATTTCCACCATTATTCATGGCTTCCTCCATTAACATCTCTTCATCAAACATCCAATCCATAGGATTATTAGAGACAATCTCACCATCAATACAATCATGGTTATTGTTTGAACCTTCACCAACCTCATTCCCTACACTTGAATCACTCATTTCTAAACAACCCTAGTTTTTCCTCCCAAAACCCCTCTTCTTCTTCTCAAAAAAAAAATACCTAAAACTTAAATTTCCCAAAAAATTAATCCCAAAACTGATTTTAAACTAAACTAAATTAACACACTAATCTACTTCATTAACTCTTAATACTAATCACTCAAGGCTATTTTAGGCATTTAGAAAGAATTTTTATAAGGGGTGACCCAAATTAGGATTGGGTGACCTTTTTTGTCCTCTAGTGCTTGGCCCCCAATTAAAATATCTGCCCCCCAATCAAATTAGGATAAAAAAAGGTCATCCAAACCTAAAATGCAGCCACCTTTATCTCCGCTTTTTCAAATGGCTAATATGCCATTCCATAATCAGTAGATATATAATACAATTGGTAGTTTACTTAAGTAATCGGTAGAAATTTTATTAATTGGTAGTTAATGGGTAGGTTTTGTTATTTTGAAATGAATTGTAATCGGTAGAAATTTTTTCACGTCTATCTACCGACTGTGCAATCGGTTGGAAGGTATAATGTTAGACTTTCGATTATTTTCATTTTCGTAATCAGAGTTTCCCTCCACACACGTAATCGGTAGTAAATATTCCTTATTTACTACCGATTGTGTGTGTTTTTCGAGGCACGGCTAGTTTTTGAAGAAAAAAACTAGTCGTTGGAGTATAAATCTATATAAGGAAACTCATCTCTAACAACCCATTTGCACCAAACTCTCCGCCTCTACTCAATTTAAATTTTAAAACATTCCTCATTTGAAGAAAAACATGGTTATTCCTTTTTCCCAAGAAGAAGATTGTGCTATTTATAGAGCATGGGTTGTGGTAACCAGTGTTTCAAAAAACGTTTTGAAGCGCGTATTGATGCGCGCTTTTTGGCGCTTTAATAAAAAATCGCTTCAATACGGGCGCTTTAGTACTAGGTCAATATATTTTAGAGAAAAAAAAGGGTTTAAAGCCTAAAAAATAGGTCTAGATAAGTCTCCCTTTTATGTTTTAGTAGAAAAATCCCCTAAAAACTAGCATAAAATCTCAATAAGCCGACTATTTAGAGACTTCAAACGTTTCATATTTTATTCTTCAACTTCTTCTTCCTTTTCTTTCTCTTCCTTTTCTTCTACTGCTATTCTAAACTTCTATTCTTTTGATCTGCAATGGGTAGCCATCCTACCAAAGCTAACAAATCCACACAAAAATACCCAGCTTGGAAATATAGTACTGAAATTGAAGGTCCAATTATTTGAGGAAGACGTGTGTTTCCTATGTGCAATGCAAGTTCTGTGATAAAAAAATTCAGGAGGGGTTAGTAGGTTCAAAAGTCACCTAGGGCAGCCGCATAAGGGAGTTTTTGGTTTATTATGTTAGGAAGTTTCACATATATATTTGTAAGTAAGTATTTCTATATATATATATATATATTGAAGCTACGCTTCAACAACATTTTGAAGCTGCTGTTTACTAGGATAGCGTATCGCTTCACTAAAACGTTTTTTGAAACACTGGTGGTAACAACTCATGATCGTAATCACTTGCTTCACAAATCGGAATCCAAAGAACAGCTATAGAACCGTATTTAATGGTATTTGAGGCGTTAGATGGTAATCGAATTGGAAAATCAACCAATGACATCAAGAGAAGAAAGAAGGCGGTCGATAAGGAGATTGACAAACTTGAAGATGAGGAAACCATTTGTGAGGAACGCTTTTCCTTGGTGGACGTATGAAAGACGAGTAAGTACCTTAATAACTCTGACTCAAGTAAACATTAGTTAGTACTAACTTATTACGCATTTTAATTTCAGAGAAACCTTGCTGATCATCGGTATGTGTCCATCTATGAGAAACGATTTGAACATGAAGGATGTTACAAAATCAAGAGAGACAATTTCTATGGTCACTGGAAGTTATGATCTGTTTTAAGACTTTTAAGTGATTGTGATAGTATGGATTTAGGTGCTTTTAATCGTATTCGCAATGTTAAAGTCTCTTGAATTTTATGTAGTGGTTATAATCGGAAGTAGATTAAATGAAAAAGTCTGTCGATTCTACATAATCGGTAGTTAATGGAATTAACTTATCGACTGATTAATAAGTTTCCCCAAATTTTAATTTTACAAAATCTTTAATTTTTGGAATATTTGCACTATATTAATCGGTAGGTCAGTATGTTCAACCAACCTCCGATTAAGAAGTTGCCCCAAATTTTGATTTTGCCAAAATCTATAATTTTTCGAATTTTGAAACTACAATAATCGGTAGGTTAGTATGTTAAACTAACTTCCGAATATGAAGTTGCCCCAAATCTTGTTTTTGTTAAAATCTCTAATTTTTTGAAATTTGACACTACAATAATCGGTAGTTTATTATGTTAACCAAACTAACGATTATTAGGTATTTTTTATAGAGGAGAATTGTAAAATCCCAATGACCATAATCGTAAGATATGTATGTAACTTAACTCCCGATTACGCAGAATCGGTAGTAAACAAGATAATTTTTGTTCCGATTATTAGGTTTTTTGTTACAAGAGAACTGTAAAATCCCAATGACCATAATCGTAAGATATGTATGTAATTTGACTCCCAATTTAACAGAATCGGTAGATATGCATGATATTTTATCATCCGATTATTGTGGAAAATTCAACTTTTCATTTGGGAGGATTGAGTCGTTTGATAATCAAGTAATAAAGATAACTCAAAAAATATTCATAACCTATAGATTCAAGAACTTATAATCCAAAACAAGTATTTAAAACAACATAATCCGAAAGAAACTTTTAAAACAACATAATCCATGTCTTCGAACAACACATTAAGATTTACTTCTTTTTTTCGAGTATTCTTAGCTAAAGTTTTAGAACACTTAGCACGACCAGCATGTCCAGCTTCATCACCTTCAGCTTCCTCTGTATTTTCCTCAACATTGTCTTCAGCAAGAGAGCTTGATGAAGCGTGAGATCTTTTGTTCGCCTTTGATATTCTTTTCTTGGGCTGGTTCTTCGTGAATTTCTCCCCAAACTCAGCTGCATACTCTTCATTATCAATAATCTCCCTGTGTTTTTTATCTTCTCAATTGGCACAGCTTGTCCATCCGCTATGCAATTACCGCACCATTTGGACAAAGACTTGAACCTAATCACCTGTTTTTTTAATTGACATATCATCAAATGGAGTTTACCTAAAAAATTGATCCGTAATATTAAAGGGAAAATTCATAACGATATGCACCAATCTATCATAACCAATTGGTTTCTCTTTGATGATACATTTGTAAATGGATGCCGCCAAGGTCGTCTTTGCTTTAAGTTCACGTATTACACGGAGATGTGAATACTGCCGGTACCACTCCATATATCCTTGAGAATTTTCATCACCTCGGTTGATAGGTCTCCCAGACCAAGTATCTCATCCTCTTATCCCAATGGTCAATAACAGATGGTGAACTAGAGTAAACTACCTTGATGGTGTCAGTATTAGACTGGGAATGCTCCACGTCCAACTTGAACTTGCCACTTATGTGATTTCATGGTTCTCCTTGTACATAACCATGTTGTCGCATCACCCTTGAGCCATTGTACATCACATAACCTTTGGGGTACCACAACGGTCCATAATAAAGGTGATCGGATTTTATATAGTGGTAAAGGTTGTCGTTCACTCAGACTTGTTGAGAATTTTTTTAAGACTTAATAAAGAAAATAAGAAAAATAAGGAAAATATATACAAATATGGTGATAAGATGAAGAGACACTGAGACGCATGATTTCACTACTTTTCATATTGTTGTGGTTCAGTCATAAACTCTAGACAATATAACTCAAACAAAAGAAGTTGTGACTCTATTCTTTGCCAAAAATAAATTTCATAAAACATTATTTGTAAGTTATAAGCATGACGCATCAAAAGTGATTTAAACTAAGCATGCGACATCAGACAAAATAACAAGTAATTTTATAGAAATTATAAAGCAATTAAATCTATGCAAAAAGTCAATAAAAGAATTAATTCATTTACAACAATCATGAAAAATTGCTTCCTCCGTTGTCCCAGTGATGGGGTCTAGCTTCTCATGGTGAAAACACACTCAAAGGAATTTTTCATTTCTCAAAAAGGTTTTCACAATAATGAAATAGGAGAAAATTAATAAAAACCGGGTTTGTAACAATTATATTTGTTACAAACTGAACTGTTACAAAGAACGATAACTAATATGCGTCACTGACACTGTAGAAATACGACCCCAGTAATTTGTCGTTGTCACTGTAGCATGAACGACTATCTCTTGGCGTCTTATGTTCTTCGTGTTCTTCACAACAACAGCAGAAAAATATTCTCTGCAACTCGATCAAACCTCTCTTTTGTTGCTCTAAACTGTCCAAAACTCTCAGTCCCCTCTCACTCCGTCGACTCTAAAACATCCCAGTACCTATTTTATACTCTTCAATGCCTTCAAATCTTCACAATAACTCCAAGAAATATCAATTAACGCATTTTATCCTCGGGAATATTTTCTACTGAAGTTACGTAATTATTTCCTTCTTTACCTTGTTCACGTGTCTGTTTAAGCTCTACACACTCCAAACTCGTCTAAAATGAGGATTCAATGCAGTACACAAAACATTTCAACTAACTTGTGGCAGTAACATGAATTTGTTTCTTCCCACGCGTCTCTGCTTGGCCTTTCAAAGCTTCTACGATAGAAGTAAATCTTCATAGAATATCTCTTTCCTCAATCCATCCACGTACATCCCATTAAAATCCGAGAATATCTTCGAATAAATATTCTTCCCCTGTTTTGTCTCAATCCACGATTCCTTCTTTTTTTCTCCAAACCAACCGTATTACCACCCCTGTTTTGTCTTAACAAGTCCACACATGTCCAAATCCAACCAAAAATCCGATAAACTCTCCACCTAAATCAATACAGAAAACCACGCAGGAAGAAAATTTATTTTCCAGCCAAAATGTTGTAACTCGTGAGGAAGATGAGGAGTGCCCTTAGCGAAGTCTGAGGTGCCGATAGCAGAGAGGTGCCCATTATCAACTGGTTGCCCCCTATCCAATACGGGATTCCGCTTAACAAATGCACTCCGAGGGGGGCCTTTAACAACTTTTCGAGCTGATTTTTCCAAAAATGTTTATTAAACAAAAACACCTACAAACAAGTTTATTAGTGATAAAATGAGTCCCAGCTAATGTATTTATGGGTGAAAATGCGTCGCAATTTCGTGCTTATCAAAAGTCACAACTCGGAACGACCCGCTATATGTCCACTAGCTCGGTCTTCCTTTTATGGATCAAAGCATACCTCCGAGGCCTTAATTGAGTCTAATTTCTCCCTCAATTGAACCAATTGCTGCTCCTTTGTCCTTGAACGGTTCTTTGTGACTTGTACTTTGTTCCTTTAGGTGTACCTTTCTCCCACTCTGTGTTCACATCTGCCAATTTCAGACTAGGGTAGTGGTCATAGATCCATGTCTACATAGATATCAAACGTCCAAGTATTAGAAATTGATTCTTAAATTAGAGAAAAAAACATAAAGATCAATGGATTAATAGAGTTGAAAAAATACCTGGAATAGACTCACATTCCAGGAAATTTGGCTAGTTTTAAGCCTCGACGCCTTTCTCAACTTCTTCATCAAGAATGCTAGGCATGCCGTGCCCAGAGTACTCGGCGATCTTATTGAGAGGATACAATAATAGTTGTAGAAGGTTGGCGTCTACTCGGTTGCCTAGCATTGGGGAAAATGACACATCCCAAGACACACAAGAGATAGGCGGTGGCCGCGACATCCACTTCGGCATCACTTAACGGTCCTTGCTTTTGTTTCTCGGCTGTGCCTTTGAACATCTTGATCAACTGACTCATGTTAAACTATCTAGTTTTGTAAGAAAAGCACTTGTTGAACTCAATGTATGATGTCTCTTTATCCCAACCAAAACACTTTTTACACAAATCATAAAGGTGTGCCCAACTTAACTGCTTTGTTTAGTTATACTTGACAACTACACCATGGTCATTGAGATTAAGAATCTGCTTCGAATCATCTGGAATAATGGTCATCTCCCCAAACGGCATATGAAAGGTGTCAGTCTCGGGATACAATCTCTCCACAAAAGCCGATATCGCAACCCGATCATGTTCCAACATTGAGTTCTCGGCAGCAGTAGATAATCCCGAGTTGGCTATAGTTGTCTTGAACCTTTCACATTCACCGTCTAAACGCCAATCTTTCAATACTTTTGATGGTGCGGCAGTGGGTTTGAGTAGACGAATCGCATCGCAGTGATACTATTAAACACACAACACGTTACAAAATTAATAAAGTAGTATTACGTTAATAAAACGACAATACTTTTGATTATTACCTCGATTTCGTAGATTTTTTTGGCCCAAGAGTCTTGGTACCCAAATAACAACGTTCCTCCATCTCTCGGTAGCCCAGGGATTTCTTCTTCAAAGAAATGGGAACAAGGTGTGATGCTTTCTTCGCGATTGGCATTCCTTGTAACTCCTCCTTCTCCTTATGTACTACTTGGTTGTCCTTCTTCTTGTACTATAATTTCTGGACCGCTTGGTTCTATTTATTCTTGAGTTACTGGTAGATCGCTTGGTTCTACCATTTCTTGAGTTACTTGTGGAGCGCTTGGTTCTACTCCTTGTTGAGTTCCATCATTCCTTGAATTTCCTTGACCGCTCCTTTCTCTCCGTACACTAGCACTTAATTTGTTACCCCCTTCGCAACGAGGCCCTAAGAAAACTGTATCTTGGACGGCTTTCTTACCTCGCTTATCCCTAAAAACAATTGGTTCGTAAGAATACATTTACAAACTACATAATCGGAAGTTAAAGAAAACAAACAACAACCGATTGTATATAATCGGAAACAAAACTATACTCATATCTAACGATTATACGTAATCGGTAGCACGGGAACAAGATAATCTACCGAGTATAGTTCTTTTTCAAACGAAAATATCTAAAGTCATGAACGTACTCATAATCGGAAGATTGATAAACAACCTAACTTCTGATTACAACTAAATCATAGGACAAAAATTATACATTTCTACAGATTGAGATGCATTTTAGAGACAATATATTATAATTTGATGAGGCAAATATAATCGGAAGAAAAATATAACAACCTATCATCCGATTCCATCGAATCTGTGTGTCTCTATATTGTCTAATCATCTGTTATAATCGGTAGACAAAAAATAAATTGACTTCCGATTAAGGTCAATTTAGGGTTCAGTATCAACCAACATACTGATGATCGTAGCTAAACTTAAATCTATATCACCCGATTATGATCGATGTTCATGAAGAATGAAGAACACGGGCATAATCGGGTGTTTAAAAACAGATCTATCTTCCGATTCTGGGTAAAAAACAGCAAACCCTACAAATTCTTTTCATCAATTCGTCGAATTAAAACAACATAAACCCAAATAATGGTACAATCTTACCTAATTGGGGCCATTTGAAATTCTTGAGAGGACAAGTATCATAATCAACACCACCACCTATATTAGAGGCTTCATCTTCTTCGTTACAATGGCTTTGTTCTTTGATAATTGTCCGATTTTTGGATCGTCACCACGGTAGACGTTTTTCACTCGAGCTTTTTTGGCTCATTAGTTCTCGCCATCGTTTTATAGAACAATCGTCGATGTTTTTGATACGACGATGAACGACGACGATAAATTGAAGTTGAATAATGAATGGAATTTTTTTCCTCTTTACAATCGGGAGTGAAGAAGAAGAGGAGAAGATGAGTTCAAAAGAAAATAAATGAAAATTAAATTAGGTTTTGGGTGGTTTTATTCGTCGAAGAGGTGTATAGGTAATTCCAAAATCATTAGTTTAGAATCAATACATATCTACCGATTTAATACTTTAATCGGTAGTGCTATGAAATCCATTTTCTACCTATTTTTAGAGGATCCAAAAATTCAAAACGTCAGATACACATGAAATTCGAGTTTTCTACTTTAACAATCGGTAGTTATGGTATATTGTTTACCTACCGATTATTGCAGTAGCCCATTCTTAAACAAACAGATAATCGGTTGCTAGTACCACTATAATAACCACTGATTATAGAAAGGCATTTAGGTATTCTCGGAACCATTATGACATCCCATAACCTTGCCTATGAGTTGGGAATAAAAAAATCGCTCATAATTCTTTCGGGGTCCCCCTTAAAAATGCCAAGTTTTTCTGGGTGTCATTAAAAAAAGAACTGCATATTATATGACCTATGTGAAGGACAACCGCGTAAATTTATCATATGCCATGTGGGTCCGCATAAACATATTAGGGAAATGTTGTCCCGCGCGGCAGTGCAACAGTGAGTTATAAGCTAGCGCGGGACAACCGTTGGATATCAATTTTCATTTATTTATTTCCGTTGATGACTAATAGACAGTTGTCCGTTAATATATTTGTCGATAAGCCCTCTAATTATTATAGCAAGTTTGAAACATCCCTTGTATATTTTAATATTTTATTTACGAAACCTTTTCATTAAGAAAAGTAAACTTTATAACTCGTTTTTCCCTTTCTCGGTGGTATTTGCTTTGTGCTTGGAAGACGAGAATCAGAAAATAATATGGATTACGAAACAAGTTATTCAAGACAAGTTTTGAGATTTGGAATGGGTATTGATGAAGATGCATCTTTAGTGTATACAAGTGATACAGGTGTATCCGTACTCCTTTAGGGAACTTAGTTAACCTCAAGCTAAGTTGAGGGAAGAAACATATTCTAGGCATGAATCCTTGTTTAGGCAGAATTTCTAGTTAGGGAAGAGTTTTGTTTTAGGCAATACTCTTAGTTTAGGAAATACATTTCTAATAGAAGTCCTTGGTCGGCTGATTACGATGAAGGCTATAAATAGAGGGCTTTGGATAATAGCTAAGGACATATTCTACGCACAGAAAACCTAGCAAATAGTTTAAGGTTAATCCAATGTTTAGAGAGATTGTGAGCGTAACAAAGAGAGAATTGTAATCGTTTTCTTGTTCATAATCTAGAGAAGATATTTTCTTCGAATTACTACTTGTGTTCTGTGTTCTAAGTTTCTCGTCTATTATTATTCTGAATTCCGCCTTTATAGTAATAGTTACCAAGGTATAGAGATCAACACGTATCAATTTGGCATCACGAGCAAGGTTAGTTTTTAGGGTAAATCCTTGTGGTTTATGGTTTTCACTAGATCTCTCTACATAAATCTTGGTGAGGAACTCGAGAAGTTGGAAGACGTTAAAAAAACAAGGGGATCAAGGATGACAAAGTCAGATGGTGATCCTAAGGAAGGCGAACCACAAACTATGGAAGAAAAGGTGGCTACGTTGCAAACAAACATGAAGTCATTCAAGTTACCCTTCAGGAGCTGAGTAAATGTATTCGTTCTCATACAACCAAGCCGAAGACGAAGAAAAAGATTACACCTTCACCTGAAGCTTCAGAAAAAGATGATTCGGAAGAAGAAGAAGAAGAAGAAGAAGAAGAAGAAGAAGAGGAAGAAGATGAGGATGAAGAAAAGAAGAAAAGTTAGTTTCTTAAAAGTCCTACATCAACTAAACCTCATGGTAAGAATCTGAAAATTGATTTTCGTGTTGATATTCCACTTTACGATGGGAGTGTTGATGTAGAAAAATTGGATGATTGAATTGAACGTCTAGAGATGTATTTCTCTTTATTTGAATATGGTTCAAAGGAAAGATAGCTTTCGCGGCATTGAAGCTACAAAAGCATGCTCTAACCTAGTGGAAAGCTTATCAAAGACAAAACCTAGGTAAAAGAGTATTGTCGTGGAAAATATTCAAGGCAGTTGTAAGGAAACATTTTTATCCGGTTGGCTACCTTGAGGAGAGATGGTTCAAGTGGTACAACTTGAAGCAGACCTACAACCAAACCGTACAAGAATATACTTTGGAATTTCAGAATCAAGCTATGATTTTGGACTTAGACTTGGGAGATTATGTTATCTACATGAAATATATTTCCGGGTTCCATGAGTATATACGGAAGGAGTTGAAGATGTTTTCGGTGGATACTATCTCCGAAGCAAGTATAAAAGCTAATGCCATTGAGGGCGAGGCTTAAGAAATCTTATTCAAAGGGAAATACTAAGGTGAAATCTGGAGGTACCACTGTGAAAGGAGGTGAAATGAGCAAAGAAGAAGGGAAGTCTAGTGACAAGGAAGGTTTGTCTTGCACCCATTGCAAGCAAACAGGTCATGTTGTCGACAAGTGTTGGGTTAAGAACCCTCATCTAAAGCCTAAAGGGTTGCAGAGGAAAGAATCCAAGAAGGCAGCACTAGTCGCTCAAACTCCAAAAGAAGTCCACGGACTAACGGAACCCAATTCAAAGCTTTCTCTTATGACAGGGGCAAAAGAAAGACATTCAAAATATGATCTTAGGGAGCAACTCTTCACAGTGAAGATGCAAGTCAAAACTTCACTAGTTTATGTTGTTATTGACCCGGAAGTCAGAAGAATTTGCTTTCAAATTCTTTGGTGCAGAAGTTATGTTTGAAGACTTTCAAACATCCAAAACCATACCCTTTAGGATGGCTTCAAAAGGAAGGGGGCTTACAAGTTTCACAGCAGTGCATGTTCAAATTTTCTCTAGATGAGTCATATATTGACGAAGTTACATGCGACGTAGTTCCTTTGGATGTTTGTCAGGTGGTACTAGGTAGTCCTTACATATGGGATAGAGATGCAACTCTACACGGGAGGGAACAAAAGTACACCTTTACCAAAGATGGAGAAAGTTTTGTGATTCGGGTTATTGATTCTCCTCTTGAGGGAGCAAGTTTGATCACAGCCACTCAGGCTAAGCGGTTGGTGAATGCTAGCACAAAGTTCATTCTCCTTGTGATCCGTTCTCTTGAGGAGAACCCGAGTAGAGTTTGTTTGGCAGCTTGACTGCACAACAAGAAGATGACCTAGAAAGATTGAAGTTGAAGTACAAGGATTTATTTTCAGATGTCACGGGATTACCGCCAAAGAGGAGTGTGGAGCATGAGATCATGTTGACCGGGGATAGTTCTCTTCCTAATGTAGGTCTTTATCGCACGACCGTAGAGGAATCTAATGAGATCAAGAAACAAGTCCAGGAACTTTTAGAATTAGGAATGATAGTGCCAAGTGCTTCACCTTGTGGATCAGCGGTGTTGTTGGTTCCAAAGAAATATGGAGGCTGGCGCATGTGTATTGATTATAGAGCGTTGAACAAGATCATAATCAAGAATCGTTACCCTTTACCTAGGATAGACGACATGATGGATCAGTTGGAAAAATCTCGAGTCTTTACAAAGTTAGATTTCTAATTCGGATATCACCAGATGAGAGTTCGAGAAGATGATAAATGGAAAACTGCTTTCAAAACCAAACAAGGCTTGTTCGAATGGTTGGTGATGCCTTTTGGTTTGTGTAATGCTCCAGCAACGTTTATGCGTTTGATGAATGATTTGTTACGACCTTTCATAGAAGATTTTGTGATTGTTTACTTGGATGATATCCTAATATACAGCAGAACTTGGGAATAGCATCTCGTTCATGTTGAGAAGGTGTTTAAAGTGTTACATGAAGGCCAGCTGAAGTTGAACGTAAAGAAGTGAGAGTTTGGGAAGGAAGAGTTGGTGTATCTCGGATTCATTGTTGGTGGTGGACAACGGAAGATTGATCCAAGGAAGGTTGAGGTGATCACTAAGTGGCCTAGACCTAGTACTGTAACTGAAATCAGGAGTTTCTTAGGGGCTTGCACCTACTTGCGTAAGTTTATCCGGAATTTTTCGAATATTGCAGGACCATTACATGGTTTGACGGGAGCTAAGGCAAAATTTGAGTGGCAACAAACCCATGAAGACGCTTTTCAGTTACCAAAAAGAAATATTTTAGAAGCACCAGTGTTGGCATTGCCTAACCTACAACGTACTTTTGAAGTTGAGACCGACGCTTCTAACTATGCATTGGGAGGAGTGTTGTTACAAAATGGTAAACCAGTGGAGTACCATTCAGAATTATTCTCAGGTGCTATTAAGAACTACGCACCTTATGACAAAGAATTTTATGCTTTATATCAATTTATAAAGCATTGGCGAGTGTATCTCTTAGGTAAAGAAATAGTGGTACATTCATATCACAAACCATTGGAGTATCTACACGCTCAAACGAAACTACAACAAGCCCGACACATGAAGTGGATGTCTTACTTAATGACTTTCAATACTCTCATTAGGTACAAGAAGGGAGTAACAAACAAGTTGGCAGATATGTTATCTCGGCCTCCAGTTCGAGCATTAATGGTGGCCATGATAATTCAGCCAATTGTCCCTCAAGAATATGCGGAATCATACACATCCAGCTGTTTATGGGTAAAAATCGTTTCCGCCGATTTTGGTAAATTCGGTAGGTGAGTGAGAAACTAGTTTAAACCCTAAACAAATATGCCGCACGTGAGCACTTTATAGATTCGAGAGATCAATCTGCACAAGTCCGGCCTAAACCAAGAAATGGCCATTCCGAGACTTGCTTCGGTCACAAAGTGGAGGAGAAGGGTTGATTTGGTGAGGGAAGCAAAGAAAGGTGTTGAGACCCAGAATAGTGCTGGGAGAGTAGTGTCTCGACTTGTATCGAAAGTGAAAGCTTAGGAATCTTGCAAGAGATGAAAGCTTTTTGGAGAGCTTGCAAAGTTGCCTTTTCTGGGAGTGTTGTATTTTTCTCCTGACCGAGACTTGTCGTCTGGTGGAAATAGGTAGGACCTATTTATACAAGTTGAGATTGAAACGTACCCTGGCCTCATGAAGGAAGAGAGTAAAGGGTGAAATAATGGGAGGAGGTGGTAACCGCATGGTGTTAATGGGTGAAAACGTTTTCACCATTATTTCCTCATTTATTTGACCGCTTTATTCCTATTCACGCTTTCTTAATGTGAGCGTAGTGTACGATGCAAGTAAGTCAGACCGCCAAACCAAGACCCCGGAAAGCATCCCCCAGGTTTGTGTTGATGTCTCGAGTATTGGTTGCATCTTGAGTGCAAGTGGTGCTGCTAGGGCGCATGTGGCATGTGCCAATGCATGTGCGAATGCCTTTGTTGCGAGTTGCACCTCGAGCGCAAGTGGCAATGCCGAGAGCTGCTAGTGGCGTGTGTGGCATGGGCCAATGGCATGTGTGGAATGCCTTGGTGGTAGGTTGTACGTTGAGTGTAAGTGGCAATGCATAGAGCTGCTAGTGGCGTGTGTGGCATGTGCCAATGACATGTGCGGAATGCCTTGGCGGTAGGTTGCACGGTTTTGCAAGTTAGGCTACCATCGTGGGTTTTGGCATGAGCCAATGGCGCGTATGGCCAAGTTGGACTAGGTTGCACGGCTTGCAAGTTGGGCTACCAGCATGCGTGTTTTTCATGTGCCAATGGCATGCGTGGCCAAGTTGAATCATGGCCCGTGTTTAAAAAAAGCTACCGAATGAGCGTGTTGGCATGTGCCAATGGCATGCTCGGCCATTAGGGCCACGTCCTAGTAAGAAAAGCTACCAGCGAGCGTGTTGGCATGTGCCAATGGCATGCGTGGACAATTTTGGTTGCGCCTTGGTAGAAAAAGCTACCAGCGAGCGTGTTGGCATGTGCCAATGGCATGCGTGGCCAATTTGGGTCGCGCCCTGTAGGAAAAGCTACCAGCGAGCGTGTTGGCATGTGCCAATGGCATGCGTGGCCAATTTGGGTCGCGCCCTAGTAGGAAAAGCTACCAGCGAGCGTGTTGGCATGTGCCAATGGCATGCGTGGCCAATTTGGGCCGCGCCTTGGTAGAAAAAGCTACCAGCGAGCGTGTTGGCATGTGCCAATGGCATGCGTGGCCAATTTTGGTCGCGCCTTGGTAGAAAAAACTACCAGCGAGCGTGTTGGCATGTGCCAATGGAATGCGTGGCCAATTTGGGTCGCGCCTTGGTAGAAAAAGCTACCAGCGAGCGTGTTGGCATGTGCCAATGGCATGCGTGGCCAATTTGGGTCGCGCCTTGGTAGGAAAAGCTACCAGCGAGCGTGTTGGCATGTGCCAATGGCATGCGTGGCCAATTTGGGTCGCGCCTTGGTAGAAAAAGCTACCAGCGAGCGTGTTGGCATGTGCCAATGGCATGCGTGGCCAATTTGGCATAGGTTGCATGATTTGCAAGGCTAGGCATGGGCGCCATTTTGGCATGGCATGGTTAGGGCCAAGGTAAGGGTGCTTGGCTTGGCGTGACGTGACTAGCGTAGCTAGGGCCAAGGCAGAGTGCGTTTGGCATGGCACGGCTAGCTCGGGATAAATGTGGCTGGCATGATTTTCCATTGGCACGGAGGTGCGGCTAGCATGGTTGGCATGCTTTGGCGCGTTTGGTGTGGCTGGCATGGTTTGCCATTGGCACAGAGGTGCAGCTACCTTGGGCTAGGTGTGGTCGGCATGATTTGTCATTGGCACGGAGGTGCAAACTAACATGGTTGGCATGATTTGGCGCGTTTTGGTGTGGGCGGCATGATTTGCCATTGGCCTTGTGAGAGGTGTGGCTAGCTTGGGCTAGGTGTGGTGGCATGATTTGCCATTGGCACAAGGTGCGGCTAACATGGTTGGCATGCTTTGGCGCGTTTTTTGGTGTGGATGGCATGATTTGCCATTGGCGCAGAAGGTGTGGATAGGGCCAAGGTAAGTGTGTTTGGCTTGGCGTGGTGTGATTAGCGTAGCTAGGGCCAAGGCAGAGTGCGTTTGGCATGGCGCGGCTAGCTTGGGCTAAATGTGGCTGGCATGATCTGCCATTGGCACGGAGGTGCGGCTAGCATGGTTGGCATGCTTTGGCGCGTTTGGTGTGGCTGGCATGATTTGCCATTGGCACAGAGGTGCGGCTAGCTTGGGCTAGGTGTGGCTGTCATGATTTGCCATTGGCATGGAGGGGAATTAGGGTTTTGTTCGTCGTAACCCTAATTTGAAAAAATACCCCCTATTAATTACTGATTACATGCATTAAATGTCCTAATAAATGTGTCACTGGTGACATTAGGTTATTTGGGGTTTTACGATTTTACCTTTTGTTTAAAAACCACCATCAACACCAGCAAAGACTTCAAGAAGGTGTTAGAAGGTGTAAATAGTGGTTTGAAAACCGAGTATGAACTCCGAGATGGATTGTTATACAAAGGTCAGTTACTTTGCATACCAGAAGATGGAGATCGTTTACATGTAGTTGAGAGAGGCACACACTTCCCGAGAGTTCTTGGACACTTTGGGATGAATAAAACTCTACTTAACCTCCGGCGTTATGTCTTTTGGCCGAAGATGCAAGGTGATGTGGCTAAGTTAGTTAGAGGGTGTAAGTTGTGCAAAGACATCTAAACCTTCCAACAAAAACGTGGGTTATATCTCGTAGGATCAGAATATCGCGACATCAATACTTCGCGGATCAATAAACAACAAGATTAAGAGGGCGTCGCAAAAGAATAATATAAATGACGCAATGAATGACGACAGCCAAAACACGAGAAAGGTGTGAAGACCTAGCGAAGTTTAGGAGAGTCTGCGAGAATGAATACTTGTACACTTGCGATATTTCGCAAGTCATTCCCGAAAATAAAGGACAACTTAGCTGTCATCCATTGTATACTACCCTATATAAAGAATCGAATGAGCCTGTTTTTGGGGGGGATTCTTTTCAGAGTGTAAGTCAAGTCATTAGGAGAGACAAAGTCTGTGGTAATTGTAATTTCTTTAGCTCTTTTCTATTTTACCCTGTAAACATTCAAGGAAATGATCAATAAAAATCAGTGTTAGTCATCTTCAAATGTCTTAGTTGTGTGGATTATTGTGAGGGGTGTAGTGTAGGATTTCCTGCAACTACATATTGGCGCTAGAAACAGGGAGTGATTGAAGATAAGAGATTGGATATTGTCACTAAAATTGTTAAAATCAAAAGTATGATGGATAAATTGGAGAAAATTAGGATCAAAAAGAGTAATGAAGAATTGGAATGTAATATGATTACAAAAGCAATGGTTAATGAATTTCATGAAAGCATCAAAGGAAGAATACACAAAAGAGATTTTGAAGAAAAGAAGATTATAACAGCAGAGAAATCATCACCCTTGAAAGAATGGGAAAAACAGAAGATTATGTTCACTTCAACGGAGATATCAGGAGAGAATTTAAATCACACTTCTCCATTGGTGATTACGATAAATGCGAGCAAAGAAGAGGGAAAATTAACAAAAATAGTGGAAGAGTGGGCAATAAATAGAACCTTGGTGGACACAGGGAGCTCAGTGAATATAATGTTTTATCATGCTTATAAGAAATTGGGATACAAAGTTGAAGAATTGACTTCCGCAACATATCATGTCTATGGTTTCGGCAAATCCATAACAAAACCCAAAGGGGAAATAAAATGCGAATTTTGTTGGGAGAAATTGAAACACATGTGACGTTATGTGTAGTGGATATGGAATCACCATATAACATGTTTGTTGGGAAGACCATGGATACATGCAATAAAAGTCGTAGCATCAACATTTCATCAATGTGTTAAATTTCCTATACCGAGTGGAATTGGCAAAATTAAAGGAGATGCTTTGATAAAGGAAGAATATATCATCAAATCGAGGTAAAACACTATGAAGAACAAGTGAAGAGGCTAAAAGATCGCAAGAAGATGGCAAAAGCAGCGAAAAAAGGAAGAAGAATTTAGAACTTACATGATAAGAGCGGAAGTAGGAAAAGGAATATGTGATGAAGAGAATGATCTCGCAAAGGAAGTAAAAGGACCAACGCCCATGGGAGAACCGAAGGCTAGCTACACTGCGGCAGAGAACCAACAAAGGAAGTGAATATTGGAACTGAAGAAGAACCCAAGATGTTAAAAATTAGGACTAAAATGGAGGCAGATGAGTAAAGAAAGACTATTGATTTGTTCCGAGATTATAAAGATATTTTCGCATGGGATATGGATGAAATGCCTGGAATAGATCCATCTGTGGCATGTCATAAATTAGAGATTGATAAAAATGCAAGACCATTCAAGCAAAGAATTAGAAAAATTGCAATAGCATATCATCCTCAAATATAAGAAGAGTTGCAGAAGATGCTTGAGGCCGGCATTATTAGACAAGCAAAATACCCCGAATGGATAGCAAATATGGTCGTAGTTCCAAAGAAGAAAAAAAGGAATAAGAATTTGCATAGATTTTACCGATCTAAACAAAGCTTGTCCAAAAGATAGTTTTCCCTTGCCAGATATTCCACAGATGGTTGAATCAAAGAACAGAAATGAAAGGATATCTTCTCTTGATGGATATAAGGGATACAATCAAAGTCCTCTCGCTGAAGAAGACCAAGAGCATACTTCCTTTTTCACTCCAAGAGGATTATATTGTTACACAAAAATGCCATTTGGTCTGCGAAACGCCGGTGCAACATATCAAAGGATGGTAGAGAAAGTGTTCGAACAATGGATACATAAAACACTAGAGGTATACGTGGATGACATGTTAATAAAAAGCAAAGAAGCAAAAGATCATGTGCGAGATTTGAAGGAAATCTTCGAACAAATGAGACATTTCAACATCAAAGTAAATCCAGAAAAATGTACCTTTGGAGTGGCATCTGGAAAATTTTAGGATACATTGTGTCAAAAGAAGGAATACAAGTTGATCCGGAGAAGGTACAAGCAATTCGCGACATGCCGACACCAAAGAACAGAAAAGATGTGCAAAAGTTAAATGGATTATTAGCTTCGCTAGAAGATTCATTTCGCGATCATCTAATAAGGCTAAGTGCAAACATTTTTTCAACATACTTAAAAAGGGAGCGAAATTTAGGTGGACGGATGAATGTGAAAAGGCATTGCATGGAATAAAAGAACATCTAATGGATATATCAATATTACAAAAGCAGAACCAGGGAGGAATTACTAATTTACCTCACGACAACCTCGCATGCACTAAGCGCAGATATTATGCGAATGGACGCAGTGTGGAAAAACCAATTTATTACATCAAAAAACATTCAATGCCGCAGAAGAAAAATTATTCAAAAATTGAAAAATTAATTTTGGCGTTAGTTTACGCAACGTTTAAACTTCGCATCTACTTCAAGCACACACTGGTAAAGGTAATGACAAAGGTACCAATTGAGTCGAGTAATGAAAAATTCAAAAAGGTCAGAAGGGTTGAAAGATGGAATGCTCAAGTAAGTCATTGCAAACTCAAATATGAAGTATTATCCTCACCCAAATCACAAGTTGTTGCAGACTTTTTGCGAAATTTCCATTAGAAGAGGATGAAGCAGTGGAAGAAATTATGGATATCAAAGAAGAACATGGAAATCCAAGGGATCTATTAACTGAGCCAAACAGATGGGAAATATTGGTAGATGTGTCATCAAATGGAGAAGGTAACGGAATTGGGATCATTATAATTTCGCCAGAAGGCAATAAAATGGCTTTCTCTTTTAGATTGGAATAATCTACCAACAACGAAACAGAATATGAAGCTATAGTACATGCTTTGCGATTTGCAATAGAAATGAAGTTGGAGAATGTAAGAGTTACCAAAGATTCTCGGTTAGCTATTCGCCGATAAACGAAGAGTATACTACAAATGAAACATCCTTGAAAAAATACAAAAAGCTTGTTGAAGAATTGTCAAAGATACCAAAAATAAAGTGGAGACACATATCAAGAAAAGACAATAGACTTGCGAGATGCTTTTGCTTTTATATCAAGTATGATGACAGATCCGTTTGCGAGATGCATAAAATTACAGACACTTCAATCACCATCAATCAACAAAGAGGAAGAGGAAGAAGCAGAAATAATGCTCATAAAAGATGAAACACAAAGACCCCATTGCGAGGATTGGAGGACATAACTTCATGCTTATCTAATGAAAGGAGAAACACCAAGAAATAGATTAGAGATGCATAAATTAAAAAGTCGTGCAACAAATTATGAATTAAGAGACGGGGTATTGTACCGAAGATCCTTTAATGGACCCTCGCTTAGATGTTTAACACGAAAGGAAGGAGAAGCAGTGTTAAAAATGCTACACAGTGGGGATGCTGGCAATCATAGTGGTGGAAGATCTTTAGCACATAAGGCGAAAATGCAAGGCTATTATTGGCCATATATGCATGAAGATGCGAAACAAATATCAAGACGTTGCGAAGATTGTCAAAGACACGGAAAGAAAATACATGCACCAGAGCACCATTAACCTCTTCAACAAGTGTATGGCCTTTTGGAAAGTGGGGTTAGATATTGTAGGACCATTTTTACCAGTGTACGGGGCAAAGGAGATATCCGATTGTCGCTCAGATTATTTCACAAATTGGGCGTATAAAAGCGGTACAACACATTCGCGATAAAGATATTTTTACTTTCATATTCGAAAACCTAATATGCAGATTTGGAATTCAAAGACAAATTGATATCCTGATAATGGGAAACAGATTTGAGGGACAAAATATAGAATTACCGCTTAATGCATTTCAAATAAAATGTGGGAAATCAACTCCTTTATACCCGCAGCCAATGGACAAAGCGGAAACAAATAAAACAATCGCGATATACTCAAGAAGAAATTAGAAGGGCATAATAAGGCATGGTGTGAACAAGTGCATAATGCAGATGGGCTTATAATACAACGAGGCGAGAAGCTACTGGGATGTCACCATTTTGTCTAACCTATGGAGTTGAAGTCCGTACTTCAAACTGAAGTTATTATTCCAACAAAAAGAGAGAAGCTTGGGAGAAAAATCTTAGTGCGGGTAACATTTTGGTTAAATTAGACGAATTAGAAGAAAAAGAGAAAGATCACTACAAAGATATGGAGAATTATCGTGAAGATTGGCCAGAGAGTATAACAAACGTGTCAAAACACGCGAGTTTCAACCAGGTGATATGGTATTGCGAGAAACACCTATATATCAGCGAGAAAGTGGTGGCAAGTTGGCGAAAAAGTGGGATGGACCTTATATCATCAATGAGGTAGTTGGAACAGGGACATATAGATTAATGGATCCTGAGGGCAAAGATGTGGGCCAGAGATTGGGTAGACCATGGAATAGGTTATATCTCAAGAAATATTACCCATAGAAGATGGAAGGGAAAGAATAAGTTCTGAAATGTTAAATGAATGAAATGAAATGAATTCATATGAAATGTTCCTGCGACAGAGTTATTACTGAAATTACAAAAAAGAATGTGCGAATATCTCGCAAATGAATTAACAAGAGATAACCAAAATGAATGATTGAACGAATTGACAGAAATGAATGAGTGAGTGAATGGGACGAACCTTTATGGCGTACACCCTAGTTCGCGAATGATATTTCGTAAGAGGCAAATGTAAGACCTAAAGTGCGTCATATAAGGTGGTATCTCTTGACATGGCTCAGGGAAAAGGTTACACCGCCTCTAGAACCTGAGTCATGAAAATTTGGGGCCCATGAAAGCCTATCCGAGGGAGATACCTTGGATTTCCAACTATATATATAAGGTTATACCCTGGTTGGACGACCGAGGGTCTCTTCCAAGGAGTCAGTGTATGACCAAGGCGCGAGGTACACGGTTGAGCCAAGAGTGCCTGGGGCATTTGAAGTGTCTCGGCCATTCTTGGCAAGTCTTGGCACATGCTGCACTCGGCCCGAAGAAAACTCCACTTAGGGTGCAGTCTCGTAACCATAAACCCTATAGGTATAAGGGATAAGAGGCTGAAAACAACTCGGTTGTTGTTAAGACCGGATGGGAGGAGCTAGTCTTGTATGGCCGATGTACGCCTCCTTGAAGGGGCAACCAGGAGATGATAAGGGCGGCACCCTCCATTAGGGAGCTGATAAGTGTCAAAAGACGCAAATGTCATGAGGCTCTATTTTCGCAAGGAAATTTGGGCTTGTCATATTTGTGCGATGATCCTGCAGAGGCAATAATACTAACGCGAGGGTAAGACGAGATCAATGGGTCTTTACATGCAAGTGTAAAGACGTCCTGCGATTTCGTCGCAAGACGGCAATGTCATGGGGCTTTATGTTCGCAAGAACATTTAGGCCTGTCATATTGTCGCAAACGAAATATCCCGCAGAGGCAAAAATACTAAAGAAATGATAAGACAAGATCAATGGGTCATTACATGAAAGTGTAAGGACGTCCTGCGATTTTGTCGCAAGACGTCAATGTCATGGGACTTTATGTTCGCAAGAATATTTAGGCCTGTCATATTGATGCAAAATGAGGGGTGGAAAAATAAGACCTTTAACTAGGAAGGCAAAATAAGACCACACAAAAACAATGATAAGGCAAGATCAATGGGTCATTACATGAAAGTGTAAGGACGTCCTGCGATCTTGTCGCAATAGTGAATTTCAACATAAATGAAGATAATGGAATAGAAATTATTAAATACCAAAAATTATACTTATTGAAAGAAAGAAGAGTAATACGCAGATTTAGTACATACATCAAAAAAGATGATTGAAGTACATAAAGAAGCAACAGTACAAGAAGAAAGATTACAAGAGAAAGTCATTTCTCAAATATTAGCTTTTTCACCAGAAGGAGATGCTGGGTTTTCTTCAGCAACTTTATCTATATTTTCGCTAAGTAATATATTTCCAGCAGATTCTTTTTCACCTACATCTTCATTCGCGACATCATCATTGACAGTTTTATTGGGAGAGATAGTCTCTTCATTTTCGAATTCTTCGCCACTATTATAATCATAATCGCTATCAGGAGGATTAGGAACTTCATCATCACTTACTTCCAGAGGTTCGACAGATACAAGATCAAGAGATTTAGATAGTAAAACATCATTCACAAGAACTTCGGCTTTAAGATGAAATTGACGAAGGAGTGCTTTCTGCTGATTTTTACTCTCTATATCTTTACAGTCACGCATATAGTCGAATCTTGTTTCTCGCTGCCTGTCATGAACGCACAAGGGAAGTGGCGAGTATTCCATTCTCTTTGCGAATTTTTGAGTAGTCGGATTTCAAAGCAGTAATGGAGGAGTGAAGATTTTTCTCAGACTCTGCAAAACAAAGAATAAAAGGAATTATACAAATAAAAAATATGAAGGCTTGATAAAGGAAGAATAGATGAGGCAGTCAATTTCTATGACTACCTTCCTTCTGCGAGGTAAGATGTTGGATTAAAGCCGAACAACTATTCTCCAAATGATCCATGGCATTGTCAAAATTATCTCCAATTAAACCTTTCAGACGTGATCGCCAACTTTTTTCGTTGGAAACAAGTAAGGCATTTTCTTTTGCAAGGGAAGAATTGGACTTTTCTAATTTGGAACATTGATCCTTGTATTGGTTTGCCTTTACACTTAAGATTATTCTTCCCTGAATAAGTTTATCCTTCTCGGTAGTAACTTCTTCAAGTTGATTTCTCAGTGAGCAAAGAGATTTTTCTTGCTCTTTACATAATTTTTGATAAACATCAGACTGTTGCGAGTAAATCGCCACCTTGTTTAACAGAGTTCGCTTTTCTTGAGAAAGAGTTCCATTCTCATCTGATAAAGTTTCCAACTCCAAATTACCTTTAGTCAAAGAGTAAGAGAGGCGAGATAATTCATTACTTAATGAGTCTTGTTTCTGAGCTAAATCAACATTTTCTTTAGAAAGATTATCTATTTGATCAATAGAATATGTATGAAGATTATCTAATTGGTTATATTGCTCCATCCAAGCATCTCTATCAACTCGAACTTCTTCAACAGTAGATTCCAATTGATATATCTCCATTTTTCGTTTCTGGTTTAAAGCTTGAAAGGCGAACGAGGGCTTTTATTCAAAAAAAAAAAAATGGACAATGCAGAGGCAAGAGTATACCTTTTAATTCTTCATTCTTCTTGCGAAGATTATCACGATCCAGCGAAACATTTTGAAGTTTTTGATTCTCAAGTTGGAGAATATTACATTTTGCAGTCATAGCTTGGAGATCATTCTTCAAAATGTTAATTTCTTGCTCCAAGGATGTTTGCAAAATTCTATCAGGGCCAAGGTGTTTGCTCAAAATCTCGCAAATATCGTATTTGATAGGGTCGACGAAGTCTTCTTAGCATCGTTCACAATATCTGATAGGACTTTGAAGGCCACATCTATTCCTTCTAAATTTTCTTTAGTAAGAGGGATTTGCTCAGAAAAGGAAGTAACGGTGATAGAAGAAGGAAGAGATGAGTCATCTTTTGTTAAAGGAATATCACGAGAAGAATAAATCTCATGAAGGTTAATGACTGGAGAAATGGTAGAGACATTAACAATGGAAGAAGAAATAGGCTCATTCGCAATGGGACTGTTATGAGGGAGTTGATCTATGAGAAATTCAGGCATAGAAGTGTTATCTTTGACAGTATTTTCGCAGGAAGAAACAGTAGGAATATCTTGCGAAGATTTCGCAGTAGGAGTTGTAAGTTTGAATATAGGAAAGGTAACAGAAGGCGCAACAGGTTTAGAATGGCGAGGCTTCTTGGGGGGACCTATCAACATTTTTGTCATCCTGCGAATTACAAGATAAATAAGAAACAGAGGCAACAATATTGTTATTAAAAGAGTAAATGTTTCTTAAATACCTTGTTACTCGCAGGCTTTCTTTTAGAGGCAGCGGATTTCGGTTGCGAACCTATAGAGATATTAGGGTTCACAATGGTGAACTTGGTGCTAGGTTTGTTCTTGCTAAAACAAAAATGGCAGGGAGTCATTAAAAAGAAAAACATTATCAGAATAAAACAACTTCAATAAGAGAAATCAATCACAAAATGATCAAATTCAGCAAAATTAACAAACCTTGATGCCATAGAAACAGTACCAGAAGAATAGAAGCAGGAAAACAATGAAGAAGACGATGAAGAAAAGCGTGAAAAAAAAAGTTGCACAGATTTATGAAGAAGGCGAAGTAAAAGAAAAGAAATGCTTTCACAAGGAATCCTCCTTTAAATAGACGAGAAAAGAGTAACCGGATAACATTAAATGTGCCGGTAAAAGGGAAATTTTAGATACGTGTAACAGTCATTCCTAAATTCACGGAATCTTGTCGGCAAAAAATTGGTGGAAAACAAACGATTGCGGCATTTCAAAATATAGGTTCTCATGACATTCTCTCCTTCGCAGAGAAGACATGAGAAGAGGCAAGATGTAGGATCAGAATATCGCGACATAAATACTTCGCGGGATCAATAAACAACAGCATTGCGAGGGCGTCGCAAAAGAATAATATAAATGACGCAATGAAAGAAGACAACCAAAACACTAGAAAGGTGTGAAGACCTAGCGAAGTTTAGGAGAGCTGCGAGAATGAATACTTGTACACTTGCGATATTTCGCAAGTCATTCCCGAAAATAAAGGACAGCTTAGCTGTCATCCATTGTATACTACCCTATATAAAGAATCGAATGAGCCTGTTGTTGTGGGGAATTCTTTTCAGAGTGTAAGTCAAGTCATTAGGAGAGAGAAAGTCTGTGGTAATTGTAATTTCTTTAGCTCTTTTCTATTTTACCCTGTAAACATTCAAGGAAATGATCAATAAAAATCAGTGTTAGTCATCTTCAAATGTCTTAGTTGTGTGGATTATTGTGAGGGGTGTAGTGTAGGATTTCCTGCAACTACAATATCTACCATTAACAGTACCATCAATGCCTTGGGAGAGTATTTCTATGGATTTTCTTGGTGGGTTACCGAAGACCAAGTCTGGTCATGATTATTTGTTCGTTGTGGTCGACCGATTCAGCAAGATGATTGCATTAATTCCATGTACAAAGACAGTACCGGAGCCTATGCAGCAAAGCTCTTCTTTGAGCACGTGTGGAAGCATTTTGGTTTACCTAATTCAATTATTTCGATAGGGATAGTCGATTCCTTAGTCACTTTTGGGATTCTTTATGGAAGATGATGGACACTAGGTTGAAAAAGAGTATAGCTTTTCATCCACAAACAGACGGACAAACATAAGTGGTCAATAGGACTATGGTTCACATGTTAAGGGGATATAATTCTAAGCATCCTAAAACTTGGGATGAGAGTTTACCATATCTACAGTTTGCTTTCAATAGAGCAGTTCACAGTTCTTCGGGAAAATCTCCTTTCGAGACGTGCTATGGTTACTTACCACCTAGTCCTTTCAATCTAGTATTTTCAAGTGACACCTCAATGGGGGAAAGGAAGGAAGTGAACGACAAAAGGCACAAAAGTTCTTGGAGAAGATATCTCAGATTCACTCGACTGTTGAAGCACAACTAAAGAAGTCACAAGCCAAATACAAAGAAAAGCATGACAAGCATCTTGTGCCTTGTAATTTCGGTGTTGGTGACTTGGTATGGTTAAAATTAGGTAAGGAACGACTGAAGGGGGAAGTAATAAGTTGAAACCATTGAGGTATGAACCATTTCGTATTCTCGATCAGATTGGTGACAATGCCTTTCGTCTGGATCTGCCACCTTATCTAGGAATGTACTCGGTAATAAATGCCGAATACTTGAAGTTGTTTGAACCACCATTACCTGATGATGACGGCGACGACACTATGATCCTACCACGAGTAGAAGACTTATGGTTTGATAGAGAGGAACCACTCAAAGAAGACTCGCATATTGGAGCGAAGAGTGACTAAAACACGACAAGGAGAGAAAGAAGCTTTTCGATTGGATGTAAAGGTCAAGTTCCTAGCAAGGCTAAGTGGTTTAACAAGGAAGAAGGGACTCTTGAGTTCCCTAACCTTCATTTTTAACTCTCATAGGAGTTCAAGTTCTTAAAAGGGGGACCCATGATACAGTGTATCCGTACTCCTTTAGGGAACTTAGTTAACCTCAAGCTAAGTTGAGGGAAGAAACCTATTCTAGGCATGAATCCTTGTTTAGGCGAATTCCTAGTTAGGGAAGAGTTTTGTTTTAGGCAATACTCTTAGTTTAGGAAATAGATTCCTAATAGAAGTCCTTGGTCGGCTGAGTACGATGAAGGCTATAAATAAAGGGCTTTGGCTAATAGCTAAGGACATATTCTAGGCACAAAAAACCTAGCAAACAGTTTAAGGTTAATCCACTGTTTAGAGAGATTGTGAGCATAAAAAAGAGAGAATTGTAATCGTTTTCTTGTTCATAATCTAGAGAAGATATTTTCTTCGAATTACTACTTGTGTTCTGTGTTCTAAGTTTCTCGTCTATTATTATTCTGAATTCCGCCTTTATAGTAATAGTTACCAAGGTATAGAGATCAATACGTATCAACAAGAAGGTCTCTAAATTAGACACAAGAATACCATCAGATGGCAGTCGACCACTTGGATTTTATTTTTTTGAAATGAGCAATTGGTTTCCCTTTGAGTTCAAATTTGTCCATTGATAACCACTAAAACTGCTCAAACTGATTAGCCACATTGAAATCTCTGTCGTATTTGAATTATAATTTAAGTTTTTTGGTTCATATCATCATTCCATTCATTGTATCTGCATACTGGTTCATGCTGTGTTGGGATACAAAGGTGATTTTCATGAGATGTTTGCTTGGACTATCAATTCCAACTACCATTTCTTGTTTTAACACTAAAAACAGAAAAGAATTGACAGTTTATATATAACATACGGAATTAGGGATACACATAATCCAACGCCAAAGGCCTAGAGCCTTCATCTCTGTACTATTTACATGTCATTAACATGCCAAAGCCTTACATATATAAGCTGCCAATGATTTTGGTGCAGAATTCAACTAGCTAGTTTAATATGTTACGGAAAAAAGACAGGCCAATTAGCTTTCATCTCGTCGGTATGCATAAAAAGAAATAGGCCAACTAGTTTTGCATCTCATCAATAAAAACTCGAGATGTAAAAAAATAAAGGGAAATAGAGTAATCAATAAATATTAATTAAGTTTGAGGACCTAATATAAATTATATATTTCTTAACAGCTGTTACCAGTCATAATTTCATAGAAAGAAATAAAATACAAAGATGCTTCACATGTGACGGTTCTAAGGTTGCTAGCTTATAAAGCTACTGTGTACTGTCGTGCGGGGTAGCAGTACCCATAATATTATCCATGTGATGATTTGTATATGTCCAAAGAAATCCTTCTCTTCTCGTAAAAGTAAGGTCACTCATGTTGCTCAAATGTGGGAGAGTTCTTAAATGAACTTATACTTAATTGTCATATCTTTGTGGGGAGAGTCGTAAAACAATAAAGGGAAATAGAGTAATCAATAAATATTAATTAAGTTTGAGGACCTAATATAAATTATATATTTCTTAACAGTTGTAACCGGTCATAATTTCATAGAAAAAAAAATACAAAGATGCTTCACATGTGACAGTTATAAGGTTGCTAGATTATAAAGCTACTGTGCACTTTCGTGTGGGGTAGCAGTACCCATAAGATTATCTATGTGATTTGTTTATGTCCAAAGAAATCCTTCTCTTCTCGTAAAAGTAAGGTCACTCATGTTGCTCAAATGTGGGAGAGTTCTTAAATGAACTTGTGCTTAATTGTCATATCTTTGTGGGGAGAGTTGTTGTTGAATTTGAAGGGGTTAACTTTTATCTTAATAAACTCCTTGATGAATACACTAAGTTTTGACTATGTGAAATCACCGAAAGAAAGTTGATATGTTCCTTTTAGTCATGAATTATCTTTTGAGAATTCATTACGATCCCATAGTTTTCGTACCTTTGCCAATTTATATTGACAAAAAGGAGGAGAATTATTTAATAGTCACACTACATACATATGGTTTACGGATCTTTATGTAAGGGGTAGTGGATTCCATTTTATAGGTTTTACCTATTGTGCAAAAGATGGAAGTATTAACTAAGGGGGAGTGATACATATCACCGTAGTATTATTTCAAAGTTGTGATGCAATTGGATTTTGATTCTATATAGTATAATACTATGACACTGAATAACAATGATCGAGAACATTTGTTTTCTTATTGTTATTGCTACGAATATTCAACAACAATGATGCTGAGTTGAACACATTCAGAATCGATTGAGAACTTGAAGTAACAAAGAATTCACGGATGTTAAAGAGCCAAGGAAATCAAGCATGATGGATCCGAAGCTACAAAGTTTATTTATTTTGTAATCCATATGTATTGATACTTTTGTCACTAAAATTGACATAGGGGGAGATTGCATGTTAGAGCACTACTCGGTCGAACTCGCAAGCTTGTTTGTCAAGTTTAGTTGATCAAAACTATATACTTGATTTCTAGTCTACTTATAGATTTGTCTCGGATTATGATAAAAGTGTGTAGTTGAGCATTAGACTTCATGGCGTTCACCAATTGAAAAAGAAGATCTACTGAAGAACTTAGAGGAAGTTCGTCGACAAAAGGTATGTGGAGACTAAAACTTATCTATCACTTAGAAGTCTATTCAATTATAGTAAAGATGATCATGAGAAAATTACCTTGAACATCTTACATGATTTATGTGAGACAATCATTTGATGTTATCTTATAAAATTTTCGTATTGATCAATTAATCATTTGAAAATTACTTGAAGCTAGTGATTAGTGTTATTCAAGAAGATGATGAATATTTTCATCAATTGAAGCTGAGAATCATTTGATGTTATCTTGGAAAGTTTCGTATTGATTAATTAATCATTTGAAAATGCAAATATGAACTTATTTATGAAGAATTATTCATAGAAGATGATGAAGATTTTCATCAATTGAAGCTGAGAATCGAAACTAGAGAACATCACAATTCCCAGCTCTGGTACCATGAAGGAAATCAGGCTATAAAGAAATTAAGACCATTTTCATTAACAAAGGGAAAGGTAGTTTCTCAATACATATGCACAATTCAGACAACAGAGACATGAGATTCTGTTAACATTGAATACAGAACCAATGAAAACTGAGCATGTGTAACAGAAGTTAACAACCAGAACCAATGAGAGCTGGTGTAACACAAGTGTAAAGTAATAAAGAAAACTTTATTTCATTATCTATATCCACGGTCAACACCACACTAAAAACTTTTGTTATATCAAGATCATTACACGCTCTTTCTACACCGTGTTTCTATAGGTAACCAGTTCTAGAAATAACTTACCATCATATGAGAGTTTGAAGACCTAATGTGCGATAATAATCAGGTTACAATGTTCTAGTTCGAATCCCAAACATAACTTTGAAATTGTACTCGCCGTTAACCAACATAAATCCTAGGAAAAATGAAGGTATAAAGTACAAACAACCAAGAACATATAAGAGTATAATTTTGTGGGAGGAAAACAACCAACCTTTGGCACAAAAATGAGAAGTGGTTGGATTTTTCTATGATCTTAACTATCTTATTTTCCGACGGATATTTATTAGGCTCGGAATAAATTTATTTTTCTTATGCCACTTCCTGCCTAGGAAAAACGTTTTAATAGTTTATACTCCCTCCGTCTCTAAAAGATAGGCAGGTCAGAGGGAGTATGTGGCACCGGAACTCTGAGAGATAGATCATTCTATGATCCTAACTTTCTTGCCTTGCGTAAGATTGCTATGCTGATTGGTTTAGATGAAACTAAACAATGTGATCTAACCCTTCCAAAGAAATGATTGGAACGATTAATTTGGTTGGTGGGATTTTACGTGGTAAGTTTTAGGTTCGTTTTAGTTTGTTTAAACTTCTATGATATCTTTGTGTACTTGTGTCGCTCACAGACACTCGCCATTCTTGATGAAACGCTAATCTTTGTAATGAGACTGATCCATCTAATATTGTCATTTGATGAATGAATTTTCCTATAAAAAAACATTTAAGACATTTTGAAACAAAAAATGACCTTTCGCGGGAATCAAAATTTTTGATGACCTTTTACCAGGAAAACTACTGAAAATGACCCCTAAGCCAATACGGCAATACCAACCGGTATTGGGGTCGGAAGGTATTATGGTTTTTGGATCAATTTTGGGGTCGTAAGGTTAATTAATATAATATGTTTGAGTCTTTGTCAGTGAAGTCGACTTCTGTTCTCCAACTAACGGTTACCTAATTGATGATTTTTCTAATCGTCTTTTTCTAATCTTCTCGTAATCTGACAGTATTGTTTTAAGCGAATAAATATTGGTGGGATTCCTAGTTTATAGAGAGACAAATAGGGCAGAAGGCATGAGTATATGTAGATTCGTTCAAACCGACTGAGAACAACTCAATTGATTAGGGATCACTTTAAAAATCAATGCCAACCGATTAGCATTGACCTTGACCAATTATTTTGGTCACTTATCATAATGTTTTCATAGTATTTATTACTAACAAACTATTTTGCTAATAAATTTGTCTCCTGCAATTCAAGAATTGATTAAAGTCTACCTAATGAAACTATCATCCCAAAGAAAAATGAGACACTAGTTATTTTAAGGGTAATTTTAGAATCTGCCCCTTATTTATGGTGCAATTTTGATGGACACACTATATGTTTGAGAATGTTTAAAAAGTACCCGCCGTTATCATTCCCATCTACATTCTGTGAACTAGATTCTTGAACGCCAATGGTTATGGTTGCACTAACACCGTTGAGTTTGGAAGCCAAACGTTTAAATCATGCACATTGAAAAGCTAATTTCCCACTGTTTTGATATATTTTTTTTCTTCTTTGATATAAATCATGCATAAGTTTTTCTTATCTCCCATCTCTATTTTTCCTATTTTCCCGTCCCTTTTACAATTTTAATTTTTCAAATCATTTCATTTTTGAGAATTTTGGTTTATCTTATGTACCAACTAGAGGGGTAAAACGTGCCGGCCCAGCACAACCCAGCCCACGAAATCACGTGCTTAGCGTGCTATGTGCCGTGATGTGCTGTGCCGGAGATTATAACGTGCCGTGCTAGAAGGCATGTTGTGCTGGGTTGTGCCAGAAAAATAAACATGTTGTGTCGTGCTGTGCTGTGCCAGACACATCTATTTTATATTTTCCAATATAAATATTTTCCAAATATTTAAGTATTATATGTGTTATTATGAAAATTAGTAATAATAACGATAATAAAATGTCAATATTCGGCTAGAATAAAGGCTGTCTTGTGAAATATACACTATATGTGATGTATTGCGCCATGTTATGTGGTATTTTATACATATTATAACGTGCTGTGCTGTGCCACGTGTTTATCCGTGTCGCGTGTTGTGCTGGGCTACTGTGCTGATTAGCCAAGCCCAGCCCGTCCCATGAAACTAACGTGTTGTGATGTGCTGTGCTGGGCACAAATTTTAGCGTGCTGTACTGGCACATCCCAATTTACACCACTAGTACCAACTATAAGAATCTAGATCCTTCTTTATGGTGCAGTTTGTGAACACACTTCATGTTTGAAAAATGTTTCAAAAAAGTTCCCGCCGTTATCATTTCCGTCCATATTCTTGAACGCCAATGGTTGTACTAACGCCTTCACGGTTGAACTCCAACAAGTAAACGTTAAATCTTATTGGGTAATTGGGCCGACCGAGCGAAGCGAGGGAGGTCCTTTATATGGCAACTTTTTTGTAAAATCTAAGTGATCAATTACCACAAAAAGATTGGAAATGGTTAGGGTCGAAAAACCAAAAATGTCCCTCCCTTTTAGTCAAATTACTATAACTCCTTGTGTATCCTATCTTTTCAGGGGTATAATTGGAAAGCAAACCTTAATATAACATATCTAAAAATCCGTGCCTTGTAATTTTACAAATTTTATCTCGTTAGAAAGGTTAAAAACTCTACGCAACAAGTACAAACAACAATATCAAATTTGGAGTTTTTACGAAAAAATCGGAGATATATATCATTTTAGGCACAAATTTAGAAAATTAAATGTATATCCATTATGCAAACCATCACAAAGGATACATAATACTTTATGTAGCAAAAAATTGGTTTATGCATCAACTAATTTTCCATTGCAACTAATAAAACGATGTACTCCATCCGTTTCAAGAAAAATGATACTATCATTTTAGGCACAATTCTCGAAAATTGAATGCATAGCCATTATGCAAACCACCACAAAGGATGCATAACACATCATGCAACCATATTTTGGTTATGGATCGACTAATTTTCCGTTTTAGAAAAAATAATACTTTCACATCCCGTTTCAGAAAAATGATACTATCACATTCCGTTTTGGGAAAAGTGATACTTTCGCTCCGTTTTGGGAAAAGTGATACTTTAGTTGTTTTAGGAAAAGTGATACTTTTTCGTTTGGAAAAATGATACTTTCGCTTCATTTGAAAAAAGTATCACTTTTTTTGAAATAGGGCGAAAGTATCACTTTTTCAAAACGGGGAGAAAGTATCATTTTTTCCGAAACGGGGCGAAAGAATCACTTTTTCCGAAACGGGGAGAAAGTATCACTTTTTCCGAAACGGGGTGAAAGTATCACTTTTTCAGTTTCGGAAACATATACTTTTGTTCTGTTTCGAGAAAAGTGATACTTTTTTCCGTTTCGGAAAAAATGATACTTTCGCTTCATTTCAGAAAAAGTATCACTTTTTCTGAAATGGGGCGAAAGTATCACTTTTTCAAAACGGGGCGAAAGAATCACTTTTTCCGATACGGGGAGAAAGTATCACTTTTTCCGAAACGGGGTGAAAGTATCTGTTTTTCCGAAACGGGGAGAAAGTATCACTTTTTCTAAAACGAGGCGAAAATGTCACTTTTTCTGAAACGAGGTGAAAGTGTTACCTTTTCTGAAACGGGACGAAAGTAGTCGTGGACAAACTCCATCTTCATATTCTTCTTCGGTCGGCCCTCCCACCGTGGCAACGGTCGTACCAGTATATAGTAGGGTCTAATTTAGGTACATAAACTACTAATTAATTTCTATTTTTTTATTTATTTAATTTTAAGAATTTGTTTCTTCTTGTCTTTATCTGAGGGAGATTCGATGCCAATGTTTGTATTTAATGTTGATGAGTGAAATACTAATTTCTTCATAACAGCACCATGAGCAGGATTTATGCATTAACCGATCTTCCTGCTCACGTAGATGATCGTGAGTTCAGGGTATGGCTCGGTGGACAAGTAAGTTTGTTAATTTTTGCATTTATTTGTGGAACTCATTTCAGTTCATTCACCTCGGCCAGCAGTTTGGAGTTCAACTCTGCATGAGAATATCAGACAGCTTTTCTCGTCTTTGTGTTGTAATATGTTGATCTTGATTAATGGTTTTCTTCATTATAAATTGATCTAATTATTATATATGCAAATGAATAAACAGATCTATGATGTGGCTGAGTATCTTGCAACAGCGAGCGAAAAAGATAGGAACAGTCTAATAGGCGCAGCAGGTACGTACCGTATAAAAGTACTAAGAACACTATGTTTACGAGTTGTACGTCATTTCTTTTTCTGTGAAAAATGATTCATTGTTTCATTTATTAGTTTCCATATGCAACTTGGTTGTTACCAGCTTCTAATTTTTGTTCCAGTCTCAGCATGAAATTTAGTGGAAGCGTTAGAAAACCATGGGGTATTCGAAATATCTGTTAATTACAGCTTGCATGAGTACTAGCTATGAGATATACACATCTAACTTATATCACCTCTGCTTTAAAAGTACGCAATAATACAACAGAAGCCGCTCGACTGCTGGATGGTCACGAAGTCCCACGGGAGGATCAAGGAGATATAGATAGAACTGATTTGTCCAGGAACCGTATACACGTGGTTCAACAAGCTCAGGAAGATTATACTGGGGCAATTATAATTATCATTGCTTTCGCTTTCGTTCTGTATCTTTTATCGAATGGTTCATCGTCTAAATAAAAACCAAGCCAGCTTCTATCATGAATCTGTAAGATTTCTTCTTTAAGCTCGTTAGGGAAGGGGTGTAATCAAAAGTCCAAATCTTTGCTCCATTAGAAATAACTTTATTATGTTTGGGAGTTGTAAGCCGGCCCCCTATTGTGTGAATTTGGTAATCGCATATTGTGACAGTCAGTTGTGTGCTTGTAATTCATGTACTTTAATAAATTCTGTGTTATTACGCATTCGTCAATGTACATATGAATGTACATATGTGGGATCTGGTTCATTAGATGCCGATGACAGTAAGAGATGAGGTGCCAACTCGACTGCAACACCATTAAATTCATCGGAATGTAGGATGACTTGCCAATCAAAAAATTCATAGGATGGCGACATCCTAGAATATCTCGTTGGGTCTTTACGAGGTAGTAATTGTTAAGGAGAAGAACTGAAGAAATAAGGTGCAGCCTTATATGCTTCCCAAGACAAAATCAGACGATTGCCTTATGCTGGAGTATCCTGGACCATGCCTCGTCTTGTTCCATCTCTGTAATTAACCACCATAAATGGTGTTTTACGGAAGGTGAACCACAAAATGGTGCTTTAGGAAAGGCAAACAAACAGACACTGGCCATCTGTCAGTCCGTAATAGATTCGCAAATGACAAATCTGTGACATTGACGAAGTCTGTAGTATGTAAGCAAGTCAACCCACTATGAACACCTGTTCAGAGAACTGAACCGTGATGACATGTGCTAAAACTTATCTAATGGGATAGCTTGGAACCTGGGATGGGATAGAATCCTTTACTACAACCAGATTGATGAATCTATACTATCTCCTTGGGTTCAGCCGTACAGATGAAGAATCGATCTCATGGTCGATTGGTAAAGAAAGAATTTGGCAGTAAAATCTGTATATTCTTGGTTTTATATAAAGACCACGAAACAAAAAGAAAAAGTAGGTACTAGTTTAGTGATACTAGTTAGTGGCAGGTCCACCCACTGAAGCCCAGTAACCAGAGGTCCATAATTAAAAGAAAACATAAAAATGGACCTAACTTTTTAAGCCTAGGTCCTGCACACATGTGGGATAACTAATGCGAAATTTCTAAATACCTAAAATACCCCGCTAGTCCTAAATATATTTAAACATGCTATTTCAAAGTTTCCAAAATTCTTTTTAGTTATTCTCCCATTTCTGCTGCTCGAGTAGTTATTCTCCCGTTTCTGCTGCTCGAGAAGATTAGGGTTTCTGAAGATTTGTTTCGTGATTATTACAGGTATGTTTCGTAATCTTTTTTGTTTCTTCTTTCTTCTATTGTTTTTCTTTAAGGAATTATGGAGCTCGGTCGTTTTTGTTCTTGATTATGAATCTTGTTCGTATTTATTCAGTTATTTGGTTAGATTATCATGTTTTTAGCTTATTTTAGCTTTCTATTTCATTATCTTTCTGTTTTCGCTTCAAAATCATGCTTGTTTGTAGTTTCGATTGTATTATCCAAAGAGTACATATACGGAATACTCATAGAGATCGATCGTTTTTGTTCTTATTTTTATGAATCTTGTTCGTATTTATTCGATTATTTGGTTAGATTATCATGTTTTTAATGATTTTAGCTTTCGATTTGATAATCTTTCTCGTTATCGATTTGTTTGCACTTTCGGATCGTATTATCCAAAGAAGACATATATGACATACTCAAAGAAACTGCTCTTAGATTCTGTTTCTTTCATAGTTTTCTCACTTGTTTTAGTTTGATCCATCAGTACATATGTGAAATACCGTATTATGTGCTTCGATTCTCATTGTTTCTCATAGATCCTTAATTATTCTTGTCATGCGCTTGATTTGTAGTTCATGAGTCTCTGCAGTACATATATGGCATACTCATAGAAACTGCTATTAGATTCTGTTTCTTTCATAGTTTTCTCACTTGTTTTAGTTTGATCCATGAGTACATATGTGAAATACCATATTATGTGCTTCGATTCTGCTGTTTCTCATAGATCCTTAATTATTCTTGTCATGCAGTTGATTTGTAGTTCATGAGTCTGCAGTACATATATGAAATACTCATTGAAACTGCTCCTAGATTCTCGTTTCTTGCATAGATCTCTCACTACTTTTAGTTTGACCCATCGCACGTATGTGAAATACTCAGTTTTAATTCTCATTACATCTTTGTCACATTTGCGGGTTCAAAACATGTCCGATGCGAGAGTTCTAATCCAAATACTTATTGCTATGCATACATCTATTATAAGCATCATCATTTTGCTCACCTGGTTACCTATAAGTCAAGTATTGATGACCTGAAATTTCTTATTTGTGAAAACTGGAGAACCTTGAACCCTTCTGAGATTATCATCACTTATGTTGAGAATGGTGTCAAAGTTCCTGTGATTGCTGACTTTCAACTTCATGGTCTCGCTGCCTTGCATTTTTCAAAGAAATCGGCGTTCTTTGAACTGCATGTGGACTTTATTTCTATTGGTGCATGTAGTTCCTCTACATTTAGCGACGTCAACAACAATTCAGAACTGATCAGGGCAGCTAGAGATAGTTATGAAACTGATGGCAAAGAAGTTGTTAAACCTCTTCTGTCCGATGGGTGGGAGAATGTCTTTGATGATCCGAACAAGCTTTTTCGTGGTGGTGTTGATACTTTGTTCGGTTGGCCTTGTCAAAAGTATTGTTTGAAGACCGGGTATCGCGTAACAAAGGTGAAGAATGATCGTGAAAGGTTCACAATGAAATGCGTAGGGTCCCATGCACTTGGATGATCCATGCAGTCGCCATTGATTCTACTTGTGATGTTTTTAGGATCAAAAAGTATGTTGGCAGGCACACTTGTGGAGCTGGTGTGAAGTTGAGAAGTCCTAAAGTATCGAAGAAGCTTGTACACAATCTTATTCATGATCGTGTGATGCACAACCCACTTATCAAGCCTCGTGAAATTGAAGATCATATAAAAGTTGGTGCTTGTGTTAATATCAAATATCATCATGCATATCATGGTTTGGAACGGTCACACCATGAAATTTTTGGGAATGATGTAAAGTCTTATTCTGATCTGGTTTGGTGGGTCAATTCATTAAAAGAAACAAATCCTGGCTCTTATGTGGATTTTCAGTTCAACGATGCAACTCAGACATTTGAAAGGTTATTCGTTGCAGTAGGCGCTTGTATTGAAGGTTATAAACTTTGTCGACCAATGATTTTTGTTGATGCAACTTTTCTTACCGGGAGATTTAGAGGCACCCTTATGGCTGCGACTTGTCTGAATGGGAATCAAGGCAAGTGCTCTTTCTTACGTTTTAATTGTTATTGCTTACAAGTTATTCACTGCTTTTAATCGTTGGAATTTTTTGAGTATACCCTTTATTTACTGAAAATTAAATAGTTTGTTACTAGTATACTATTTATGTACTGAAAATTTATTATGTCCAACACACACAGATTCATATATGTAAGCATAAGATCCTTTTTTTAGTACAGTATGGATGTTATGTACTTGAAAATTCTTTACGTACTGAAAATTTATTGTGTCCAACACACACAGATTCATATATGTAAGCATAAGATCCTTTTTTTTAGTACAGTATGGATGTTATGTACTGGAAAATTCTTAGTCTATTTTCCAGTTTCAACTAGTATATCAACATATTTTGTGACAGTATATGATATATGTACTGTTTGTTTTTTGCAGTTTTTGTCCGCTAGCATTTGCATTGGTCCCTAGAGAAGACATTGACAATTGGGATTGGTTTATGCGCAATCTTAGCTACATTGTTGATGACCGTCCTATCACCTTTATGTCTGATCGTCATGAAGGATTGTTGAGGTCTATTCCTGCACGGTTTCCTACTTCCCATCATGGCTATTGTTACTACCACTTGCAAGGAAACTTACCAATCAGGAAATTGGACGAGAAGTACAAAGAAGTTATGGCTTGTTTCAAAAAGCAACTTATGCTCTCACACCAAAGAAGATATGAATAAGCACTTACGAAATGGAGTTAATGGGAAGGCACGGGTCTTTGAGTATTGCCGCAATATGCCTAGGGAACATTGGTCCAGCGCCTTCTTCACTGGCTGTAGATATGGTCAGACTACATCAAGCGTTGCTGAGTCCTTCAATAATTGGATGCGAAAAGACAAGAGGTTGCCTGCCTGCGCCCTTGTTGACACGATCAGGTTTGTGTGTGTGTTTTTTTTTTGTTGGTGTTTTTTTTTTGTTTTTTGTTCATTTATTACAGGTGTTCTTTTTGTTCCATTCATAGGTTACGCGTTATGGAGTTGATGAATGAACGTCGCGAACTGAGTCTTTTGATGGACCCTGAGAAGCTCACTCCTACCTACGAGGCGTTACTTAAAGAACATATTCAAATTGGTCGAGTTTGGAATGTTACTCAGTCATCTGAGTATGAGTATGAGATTCATTCGCCTAGGTTAGCTTTATCCCCTAAAACAAGTTTTAATGCACTATAGCACACATGTAGCATTGAATCATTTACTTTGTTTTTCTGTATTTTGTTTTGCACTGCACTGCATATATGTACTGCTTTTAAGTTATTTGTGCTGAAAAGCTTTTTGCGCATCTGCAGGTCTCACACTGTTGATCTGCTGAACAGGACTTGCACCTGCCAAAGATGGCGTGTTTATGGTTTTCCATACTCTCATGCTACAGCAGCTATTTCTGCCAACGGTGATAGATATATAGATTATATCGAAGACTACTTCAAAGTTACGAATTTTCAGCAGCTGTATTCTATTGCTATCAGACCAATACCTAACTACAACAGGCCAGAGCAGTATCTGCCAGAGGATACTATTTTTCCACCCCATCCACGAGTTCCACCAGGTAGGCCAAAGGGAAATCGTATCAAGAATGCATGGGAGAAAGCTAGGAAGTCCGTTCGTTGTTCAAACTGCGCAAGAAGAAAAGTCACCACAACAAGGCAACTCCGCACTTGTCATTCCTACCTACCCATGAGTTTTAGATTTTCATTTATCCCTGATTAGTTCTATTGGTCACAATGCAGATTCTGTTTGCGCATTATTTTGAACACTTTTGTTAGCTTTTTTTAGAGTACTGAAATTATGTACTGTTTGGTATCTTTCTGGAACAGGGTACTTTGTGCTCATTTAAGACTATATAATCCACTTTTCAGTATTATTGGATTTTCAGTTTCTTTTCTAAGTTTGTTTTTGATTTTTAAGTTTGTTTTAAGAGTGCAGGAGTTATGTACTCTTAAGTTGTTATGTACTCTGCATAAATATTACAACTATCTGGATAAAATGTTACAATATGTCACACTGCATAAATATTACAGTCAATATGTACTCTATATTCTTCCTGGTCATTATGGTTGTTCAGGATATTTTGAGTACATGTATTATGTACTCTCTATTCTTCCAAGTCATTATGGTTGTTCAATTTTTTTAAGTACAGTTGTTATGTACTCTGTGTTCTTCCAGGTGACAGGAAATGTCATAAAAGATACAACAAACACGAGACCGGAGACCAGACATGAGATTCATATTCTCTCCCATCATGCTTAACCAATTTAGAGATTCATACTTTTACCATCCAACATTTTTATAAAGCGAAACAACTGTACATAGATTAAAGACAAACACCATAGTTTCGAGAACAAGTTACTAAACTTCGATAGTGTCTAAAACAAACTAGTAAACTCGAATATATTCTCTAGGATAACTTCTACTATGTTTGTCCTAATTCATGTAAATACTGTCTTAAAAACCTTTTGGAGCATGAATATTCCAGCTCTCCTCAGGAGGAGATGTTGCTGAGAGTATTTTGCATGCTAAAGAGATCCTCTTCTTATGCATTTTGTCCTTTAGTTCTTCTGGGTCTCCCAAGCTCATTCGCACTCCATCAATTACTTCCTCCTTTGCAACTTTCTTCATGATGTGCATGATATATATTGCACAACTGGATGGTCTCCTTGTTGTGGTGTTGGGTAACTGATCATCTTTACTCTGCTTACAACTTGAAGTTCGAGGCTCGACAAGCGGGTATTAATTGCTAACAAGCAGTAATCTGCCATAATATTAGCATCATCGAGACACTGCTGTCTGGATACGGCTTCCCAAGTGTTTTAGTGGAAGAATTCGCCTTTATCGCAATCATACACAAGAAGTGTCCAATGCACGTTTTGATGTGACATTGGAATAATGATCTTCCTGGTTCCTTCCTCCATATCCCTGATGGGTAAGAACACAGCATTGTTACTGCTACTTGATGCACTTGGTCACTTAAATAAAACTGAAAAAGTAAAAAAAAAATAAAAAAAAATATCAGTGTAGTAAATATGTACTGAGAATAATAGTGTCAAACACATATGAAAGCATAATTTTTTGTTCCAGCATTAAATTTTTTTTTGTTTCGTTTAGTTTCAGAGATATGCTATTCAAATTCTCAATATATAAAACAAAATAAGCATGAATTCGGGTTCAATGTAAAACAGTATGACAGATATGCACTGCACTTTACGAAGACATGATGCATGATGTTTTTTATCGATATAAATTGGAAAACATACCCAGCCAGTTGGATCAATGTGAAGTACTGGAATGTACTTTGTCTGTCCATTCACCGGTTGGTCATTGTGATATGCCTTTTTTAGTTGGTATTGCCAGTAATTTATAAGATCCGCCTCTAAAGCCCTGCCATGTACCAGATCTTCAAATGCCTCTGCAGATAATATGTGATGACCAATCTCACCAGGAGCTTTCCAAGCACTGGAGCTGCAAATTCAAATAATCCAAATCATTTACAAGCTTGATTCCAAACGAACTACATAATGCTTGTAAAAATGCAAGGCACCTATCCAAGAGAGACTCACACTGAGGTTGCTTTGTCAAAAAAAGGAGAGAGAAGCGCTCTTTGTGGTTGACTCATATCCTTATACAATGGAGATTTCCTTAGCTTCAACAACTTGCGTGCGGCCTTCGGTTTTTTAGGCACTTCTTGAAGATTTGGACCACCTTTGCCTTTTCTCTTTCTCACATTCTCGTCATCTTTTTTCTGAAGTTTCTCTGTTGGGCAATCTTGTTCTACTGAGGTTTCAGTTCTGGACTTTGTTTTTCGCCTTTTAATTCCAGACAATCCTTTGCCACTTGCGAACTCAGGATCAACTTTTTTCTGCGGGTGGCTCCGAGTTACTGGCTTCTGAGGGGTAAATGTGATTGTTGGAGTATCTTTCTTCTCCTTAGCTGAGACTTTCGGATTTTTCTTCTCCTTGTCCATGACTGATGTTGTCGCCTTCTCTATTGATTTGACTTCATTACCCTTAGTAGCCAGCCTATCTTGGAGTCTCTTTGCGAGTGGTAAATCGTCTTCCTCTGATGTTGGACTTAACCCAGCTTCGTTATCCTTAAATATAGCATAAACGTAAAAAAAACAAATGAGAGACTAAAAAGCAAAAAAATGAACAGAATAGAACATACGTATTGCAGGGATTCTTTTCGAAGACGAACTTATGTAATTGGTAGTTTCAGTGAGTGCAATACATATGTATTGTTAAGTTTCCACATTTTACAGAACATATTTGATGTTACTTTTCACTTTTTTGCTAATTATAACTACCTTATGTAGGTCAGCAAGAATTTGTAGAGTCTCAGCATATACATTAGCTTTTTCTCGCGCTCCTATTCTTCTTTAGTTGAGCTTCCTCTGCCTTTTCAAAGATCTAAAACTAGAGACTTCGTTTCCAAATCGGCAACATTAGTATATAAGTTAAAAGCATCATTAAAAACAAAACATAAATTCATTAAAGAAGTAGATTTAAGTATATACAAGACTCTCTAATTCTTTGTAGCTCTCTCCTTCAATGGTCATTGTTTTCTGTCATTCTTCATTTTCTTCTTCCTTTCCACTTCATTGAATGGAATTGGATCCCAAGGTTTCCTTGTTTCCTGCATTTGAAACAAATCAGAAAAAAACTATTTGACGAAAAGAAACATATACGTATTGCTGGTTCTATGCATCAGAATCATATATGTACTAGGTTTTATAACATGTTCATACTTCTTGTTGAGGTTGCGGAAGATCATCTTTCATACGAGCTTTGACGGCTGCGGCTAAAAATAATTTCGTAGGCTTCTTTAAGCGTATGTACGTATTGATTTGAGGTTGCTCAGCCGAGGGATCCATTTGAGCTTGATCTCGATGCTCCTCTAACAATTGCAGCTTCATTGTGCGCGGGCGCAAAGTGCAAGATGGATTTGAGTTGGATCACCACACCTAGATCAATTGCATGCTTCTCGCACTTCTTCTCCATTTTCAACATTTTGATCATTTGGTCCTAAACCCAAGTCAAAAGTTGGTCTTGAAGCTTGTGATGGAGGATCCAGATCTTTAACGTAATACTTATCAAAGATTTGAGAAGATTCCATTTTTTCCAAGCTTGGTAAACTAGCCGTCGACGGGTACTCCAGAGAAAGAATTCCTAAGGATGGATAAGAATCTCCCATAATTTCAGCTTCTAGATACTTTGCGTACTCGTCGGTATAAATATCCTTGCCATGGATGGCCAGCTCAATCCCGCTTCTCTATCGGCACAAGATGAAGCTCTTTGAGACTCGGTAGCTCACACACCAAGGGCACAAAGTGCATATTCGGCAACATTTCTTTAATAGATGCACCCTACATATATGAAGTGCCAAATCAAGTCACCTTACAGTACGACAAATGATAAAATAAACCATAAGAAGTGTAACATTCAATTTGCTCACCTGTCTATCTCTAAGAGAACCAATTTCTTCTTCAATATTACCAAGAACTTGTGTTGCTGCTGTTTGTTGGAGTTCAGCCTTTTCAGTCTGTTATTCAACATAAGGTGATATGTTTTTAATCAATAATGCATATACGTACTTGTATGTTTTTTCAATATAGCAGATATGTACTGACAAGTTTTTGTTTTTTACAAACAAAACTAATACTAGAAGGAATATAACTTACCTGTGACGGTTCTGGCATGCTCTTTTCCTCTTGCAGCTCTTTCACCTTTCGCTCCAAATCGCCCGAGCCCAAATTTTAAAACCGTGAAACCTCAAAATCAAATTGTGAGGGATTTTCTTCAGAGCTCCCCATAACAGTGCATAGTTGGAGTAGCTTTCAGGCATTTGGGGTTTCTTGTGCATCAACTTGGATTTCCTTTTCAACCTCTCGTTACTAAGGGAGTTGTTGCGACGGAATGTTTTCGTCAGATACCACTCGATGAACATGGTCTTCTGAAACACTGCTAAATTCTTCATCTTCAGAGTTCGATTCTGGAGGTGGGTAATCCCTATAATATATATCACTAAAAAGCTCTTCTAGTTTAATCACATCAATGGGGAGGCCGCCCTCTTTGCTGCTCTGCAACTCGCCCCATTTTGAAGCAATTGTAAGCCTCAAATCTTCATGAGTCTCTTCCAAATCTTCAAACTTCTCTTTCCAATCTTCTTCCACTGGTACGTCTTCAACTGGAAGCCTATCAGCAATTTTATTCAACATTTCCTTCTCGTCCAGAGTATATGGTTTCTTAAATTCCTCGGAGAACTGGAAAAGAAAATGAAAATTCACCAGTTTTTGTATCAGTATAACATATATGTACTCAAATCAATAGTACATAACACACACACACACACACACACAAGCACAATCATTTCATGATACTGTCAAAACTACAAATCATTTCATGTATGAAAACATAAATAATTATAATTTAATTCACCAACTTTAATGAGTTTTTTAGATATGTACTGGTGCATCATTGTTTCCTAAACCAAAACTACAAGAAGCATAATGAAATAAAACTCATCCTAGTAATATGTATTATTTTTCTTAGGGACTTACTTTGTATTGCGAAGCCTCCATATCCTTTAGAAACTCAGCAGATATTTCTTTGATGTTCCACCTTGCCGCTCTTGGAAGGTATCGATCATATGGTAACGCCAGTGGTTGAACCAAGTGAGTATGCTCCGCATACAACAACTGTGACAAAATAACATCAATAGAATCAAATACAGAATCTTAAATGACAGTACAGTAAATATGTACTTGGTAAGAAACAAAAGCTTGTACTAGATGATCGATACCAGCAAATAGACGACACAACCAGTGATGTCCTCGGGAGTGTTGTAGTTCTGATTAATTTTCTTTTCTAAGAAACTTTGTATCAGGTCAGGCCAAGATACATTCTTTGACTTCTCGAGATCATCAACTAAACCAAAGTACTTTTCTTTTAGTTTATGAGCATCTTTTGTTGTAAAAAACAAAGTAATACACATAAACAGGCACAGTAGCTTGACCATATCTTCAATTGTTTGCTCAGTTTCTACTCTTGGTATCCTGTACTCAATATCTTCATCGTCTTCACTATCCGGTACTTCTTCATCACTGTCATCATCACTGTCAGATTCAAAATTCTTTTTCTTGATTCCAGTACGCTTGAGCAGGTTCATGATTGCATCTTGTAGCATTGGTCTTGTAACCATGTTTTTGTCGCCAAAGTGTCTAATGTAGAATGGTTTCTGTCTCCATCCACCGCCTCCCATCAAAATGGTGTCATCAGTTCTTCTTCCTGCCATTCTTGGCATTCCAAACATTACACCCATTTTTTCTGGTGTCGACGTGATAATGTGTGTTTCATCTCTTCTAACAAACTCAAATGTGAGCTCATTCTTGACTCGACCCCTTTTGTAACACTTCAAGTACTTCTTCACAAAGACCTTCCAACTTTTCCCAATGACTTTACGTGTACTTAGTATGCCAGGGATCAAGAAAATCATCCATAAGAAGATTCGCCTATCTTTTGCAATGTGGATTCACTCAAAGTATAGTTACTCGCCTTCATTTTTGCAACCAGGCTATGTAATGCTGTGAAACTAGACCTATACAATTTCCTAACAGATTTTGGCACAACCTTTCCTGCAACATTTAATTAGTTTTATTTCACTATAGCAATTGTGGACTGTAATATTCATCGTTTCAGAAACACAAACAATCAGTATTGGCCTTACTGCATATCAAAAGATCATTATCACCACATAAAGGAAAAATAGACACATAAACAAAGAAACTGATGAATTTAGAGAACATAAACACTACAATGTCTCAGTATTTGCAAATCTAGGCATGCCACAAACTATTTTTCAACAATTTTTTTATTATGTACTGACAATCCAAGATTATTGCCTCAACAGTTTTTGAGTTATCTACTGACAATGATAAATAGACTCATAAACAATGTTACCCATTCACTATTGGACTTATGTACTGGTAAAAAGACCCTAAATCATAAAAAAACCTCGCAGACTTCACATATGTACCGGTGGTTCTATGTATCGAAACAAACTAATAACATTGGAAATCACTTTTGATTATTATTCTACGTTTTTAGTTATGTATTGCCAAATCTAAGTGCTAGAAACACAAAGTAGAAGTTGCATGTAAACTATGATGGGTATTCATCAATTTTTCATCGCACCTCACATATGTACTTGGGTGGATCTATGTCCCGAAAACACAAATAGCATACTAAAAGTGTTAGAAATAGTACCTTTTCTCTGATTTGGTACCTTTTTACTCGGTTTTCTTCCTTTTCGGGTTACTACACCTGGAGATTCATCGTCCGATGAACCTTTAGAAGCTTTTTTCTTTGGTGTTTCAAACTTTTTACTCTTTTTCCTCTTTGATTTTCGTCTTGAATTTCTTGAATCGTCTTCTGATGTTCTAGGAGCAGTGCTATCATCCATTATTGTTTCTTCTTCTTGGATTGTTCTTGTGATTTTTCTTTTTGTAACCATTATCGGAACAGAATCTAGGTTTTTAGGGTTTTTCTATGAATCAGAATTGTTGTTTTGATTCTCTGAATGAATCAAAATTTTTTCTCTGAACTCTCCGAATGAATGGAAAATTTGGGTTGGGTTTTGATTCTCTGAACTCTCTCTCTGAATGAAATATCATTTAATGAATTCGACCGTTTTCAGCAGTTTTGGTACGGGAAAGAGAAGGTGGTGGAGTTCACACGTGAGTGGTGCTGGGGTAATGTGGTCATTTTGTTTGTTTCAAATAATTATGGACCTAGTGATAAGTCTAAAATCCGGTTGGACCCTAGTATAACTAACTTAATGGGCTTTGGACCAACCAGCAAATTTTCCAAAGAAAAACTCTTCAATTATCTGGTCAAGGTCCAGCTCCCGGCCTCATATATAAACCCTTCCCTTGGTAGGTTTGTCACAAAAAGATAGGGATACTATTGGCGAATGCATTTTTCCTACTACACTGAAATATGCAACTACTTCTTATCTTATGTGAAGTTGGTATGGGTTATGCCCAATTGTATTGATCGTATCATCAAAGGTTGGAAGGTTAAAAACCTTTTAACTGCAGGTCGAAGTTCTTTGGCAACTTCCACCAGCAACAATTACTTGGAGTCAACAAGCTAATTTCTGATAATGTCGACTTTGAGGTAAAGCAAGTGATGAAACAAATCAAATCTCAAGCCTATTTCTAATTGAGGCATAATCTGAACCAATTTCGTGAGTCATTTTCTTTTCCCCTCTGCCTTCTGATGAAAGTCAATTACCCACGGTCCTTGACTTGCAAGTTGCACCGCTCATAATCCTGAATCCAGCCTGGGCAATGATACGGTATCCATCATTCCTATGTGGTGGAAAATATAAGTGATACCAAAAACGTCTTATTTAATATACAAAGAGTGGTCACATACATAACATCTTGTGGTGGGTTCTTGTTTCTCATTGAGATTCTTATCTTTCAACGACGACAACAGTTACCAACGAGGTGGAGAAGGTAAATGTCGCCATCACTCCCACTTTCATTCGTCTTTCAACTTAATTTCTCCATCTTTCGTCATCATATTCTTCTACTTCTTATCTATATCGTCATCAAACGCAATTTACCAATAATTGTCCAGTTTCCTGATCGACTATACATACAATATTTACATACACAATTTTTTTTATAGGCTCAAACAAGTACAAGGTTTGTGCTAAATCATGTCTACGGAGCAAGGATTTGTAGGCGATGGTAAATGTTTTGAATCAAGACTTTGCAGACTCATGGAATATCAAACAAAGCAAACTCAGCAGCAACTGGAGAAGTACCAAGAACAATATCAACGTCAATTAGGGGAGTTAACTGCGAGTATAACCAAACTTATACAAACACTAGAAATTAATGCTAAATTTGTTGGTAATGTTGGTACCGATGATAACCGAGTTAAACTTGAAGTTAATAGCGGACAGAATTCTGTGGATGCCGTCCCACCACTGCCACAACCAGATTGTATAGGTACACCTCCGACAAATGAGCGGGAACCTGGTTATCAAGATAGGTACCGGGACAACCAAAGTACTCGTCAGGAAATTGAAGAAGAAATTGATGAGGAGGACACAGATCCCTGCCTGTTAGAACAAGGGATGCCTTGTGTTCATCATCAACCACAACAACCGCGCCTTAGCGACTTTACTGGAATTCCGTCGGTGGATTACCCCACAATTCAGCTTAATTCTAGTAAGTTTAATTATTACTACAGTTGTTTGAATGAGAATGAGAGTTCTAGTATCGAATATCATTATGAGAGTCCAGCCTCTGGCTGACCGAACTATGTTCCTAGTTGGGCCGACCGATCGGAGGGCCCGAACGGCCCGAAGAAAGGGAGTCCCTTTTAAACCTGTTTTGAGGCGTACCAAATCTTTTTTTGAGACATACTGAGTAAGGAAAAAATAGAGTCACTAGATAGTAAAATAATAATCCCTTATCAACGATATTTGATAATGACCGTAATGTCCTTATCATTTATATTTTTTAAATTTAACATTTTTAAAAAAAATTAATTAATTTTTTAATTTTTTAATTTTTTTTTCTTAGTTTTTTAAAGTTTTTTCTGTATTTATAGTTATTAGCCAAACTAAATTTATTCAGAACATACTTAAGTTCGGCTGATAACTTATCAGCCGAATTTCACTCTTTAACTGTTGAACCTAAGTTCGGCTGATTCGAGCAAAAAATAGGACAACAGAACTTAGCATTGTTCTTCATAAAGTAAAGTTCGGCTAATATTTTCGTGTTTAATTATCAGACGAACTGTTCATCAACACTTTCAGAATGAAGATCGATGAGTAGTTCGGCTGATATTTCCTTTCAATTATAAGCCGAACTTCACTCTGTAATTAGTCGAAGATGATGAAAATTTTAGTCCGGTTAGCGTGAGTTGAAGTAAAGAAGAGAAAAGAGAAGAAAAAAATTAAGAAAAAAATTAAAATTAAAATTAAAAAAAATAAAATAAATAAAAACGTTATAAAAAAATAAATATTTAAAAAAAAACTCAGAAAAAAGTTTTTAATAAAATTAAAATAAATAAATAAGTAAATTAATTAATTAATCATGGTTATCTAAGTAATTTAACTAGCTTTGAACACCCCTTATCAACCTACACTAGTTCGGGTAAGCATTGAGTATGCCTCAAAAAAATTTAGTATGCCTCGAAACATGTTTCCTTTTATGGCAACTTTTTTGTAAATGGTTACTATTAAAAAACCAAAAATATCCCTCCGTTTTAGTCCAATTACTAAAATATCCCTCCCTTTTAGTCCAATTACTATAACCCTTTATGTATCCTATTTATTTAGGGGTATAATTGGCAACCAAACTTTAATATAAAATATTTAAAAATCCATGTCTTGAAATTTTATAAATTTTATCTCGTTGGAAAGGTTTTGAAAAATCCACGCAATGAGTACAAACAACAATATCAAATTTAGAGTTTTTACGAAAAATTCGCAGGTGTTTATCATTTTAGGCACAATTAGAAAATTAAATGTATATTCATTATGCAAATCACCACAAAGGACACATAATACTTTATGTAGCCATATTTTGGGTTATGCATCAACTAATTTTCCGTTGCAACTAATAAGACGATGTACTCCCCCGTTTCAAGAAAAATGGTACTTTCACTTTAGGCATAACTCTCGAAAATTGAATGCATAACCATTATGTAAACCACCACAAAGGATGCATAACAAATTATGCAGCCATATTTTGGTTTATGCATCGACTAATTTTTCGTTTCAGAAAAAGTGATACTTTCGCATTCCGTTTCAGAAAAAGTAATACTTTCATTCCGTTTCAGGAAAAGTGATACTATCAGTTTTTCAATTTGGCATATTTTTAGGAAAAAATAAATTTTAGAAGTATCTATTCTTTTTTGAAATGGAGGTAGTATATGCTTAAAAATATCAGTCAATAAAAATAAAATGCATAACGAATTATGGAGCCACCACAAAGGATGCATAACAGTTTATACAGTCGTATTTGGTTTGGTTTAAACATCCACTAAAACCGGAAAATGGGTCATTTGTCCTAATGTTTTTAAAACCTGGTTCAAATGGACGAGTAAAAATTAATATGGGTGAAATAGACAAAAAAAAATATCAAGGATGAAACTGGATTCATCCTGACTTAAACTTAAAAAATAGCAAGGATGAAACTGGATGCATCCTGATGTAAATTAAAAAAAGAAAAAGTATTTGAAAATGGGTAGGATGAAACTGTTTACATCCCGACTATTTTTGTATTTTTGTCCATTTAAACAGTATCAAAATCTAGATGTCTTTTTCACCCAGAATTTGTTAATTTTGGTCTTTTTAACCAATTTTGAGCACTAAAACTATGTATATGCCTCAAAAATAACATTCCGACAAAAAAGGACGTATAACGCACTATGCATATTTCCTTGGTCGGCCCTCCGCACTGTGCATATTTCCTTGGTCGGCCCTCCGCACTGTGGTAGCGGTGTTCCAGTTGATTGGATGGTTATCGTTAGATCTTTTGTTAATTAAGTTGCCAAATAATGGTAAATGATTATCAGGGTAAACTTGGAAGTGCATATTTTTTATTTGACAGCTTTGATTAGTCCAAATATCACTTCATTTAATTTTAAAATGTGCAATACAATATTATATTGTCGTTTTTAGCCTTTGTAGGCAGGAGAAATTTTTATCTTCCTGGATGCTTGCCACTCTACAACTTCTCCAGGAAAGGTAAATGGGAAAAGGCTAAAGTGTTATTGACGAAGCAGCCGGAATTACTAAAATTAGAGATAACAACTGCGTCAGACACCGTACTACTTATAGCTGCAAAAAATAAACAATGGATGTTTGTTGAAGAACTCCTGAAGATTATGCCACCGGAAGCTCTTGAATCAAAGGATAACGTACAAGGTAACACTGCACTTCACATCGCAGCAAGAGAAGGAAACAAGAATGTTGTTAAGGCTATAGTGGATAAGAACCGTAATGTGACACAAATACGTGATAAAGACCAAAAAGTACCACTTCTAACCGCTGCGCTGTTTGCTTCACCTGGGCAGAAGGATACTATTGAGTATCTTTGCACCGTTACTGAAAACAAGGATCCAAGTCCATTTGCTGGCCCTGATGGTGCTTCACTGATATGTAACATACTTGATGCTCATTACTACGGTACGTAACGGTTTTTACTGCATGATTCCAGGACTTTACCATGATTCTTTTTATGATTTATCATCTCGAAAAAAATATCACATTAGATCAAGAATGAAATGTCTAAACTTTTTGTATAGATATTTCTTATTATTATTTGTGCATCCGTGCAGATATTGCATTGTACCTCTTCCAACGCTATCCCAATTTGGTGCTACAGAAAACCAAAAACAGCAGGATGTGGCCATTAGAAGTGATTTCTGAAAGGCCATACGCATTTCGAAGTGAAAATAAACTGAAGTTAAGGGAGCGCTGCATTTACTCACGTTAGTATTACTCCGCTTGTTTTTAGTCCATTACTTCTTTGTTGATATCCCATTGTTTCGTAACGTACCAAAACATAAGCAATGGTCTTACGTATACATGACTGTAACACCAGCCAGTGCTTGTTTATAACAGTTATCCAAATAGACACAACTAGTCTTGGTCCTCACCATGGAAGTACTATGGGAGATGTGGAGAATCCATCAGTATGGTCGCAGGAAGTTCATATGACAGATAGAGGAATCATTTCCAACTATTTTTCCAGATTCATCACACACTTTGCTCCTCATGGTAGGTTAACAATCAAAGCTAGTTTTATTTTAAGTTTACTTGGTGTTGTATTGTCTTCACTTTCTTTCAAAAGGCGCAGTCCTGAGTAAATTTCACAAGTTTACTACTCCTGGGAAGCACCTGCGTCATTTATACTTAATTTAAATGTATTTATAACATTCATTTTTCAGTTCCTAGTATGGAAAGAATATACAAACTGAAGCTGATGCATGAACAAGCTGCTGCTTTAGTTAAAGGTCTGATCTGTCACCTTCGTATTACGAAGACTACAACTGAAGTGTCAGACTTCTTTAAGAATTCCAAAGTCTTGCAGACGGCTATAAAGTTCGGGACAAATGAACTTGTGGAGGAATGCCTTACACACTTCCCTGACTTAAATTGGGCAAATATGAACAACAAAAGATTGATACAAATTGCAATTGAAGAACGAAATGAGAAAATTCTTAAGCTCATATGTAAGACTAGTAAGGAATATAAGAACCAACTTTTTTCGAACAGAGATTTAAGCGGTAACAGTATCTTGCATTATGCCGCAAAATTAGCGCCTCTGCCTCAACTTACTTCAGTATCTGGAGCAGCTCTTCAGATGCAGAGAGAAATGCAGTGGTTTAAGGTACGTAACTTCTGTCACGAGTTAAACCCCCATGTGGCTCTCAGTATTGTTTGAATATTCCCAGATTTACCCAATCATTTCAGATCCCGAGTTCAACCTGGGATCAGATTGGTGCTTTAAGGTCTAGGACACGTTATCGGGGATTTGTCAGTGTCCCAGTCGAGCCTGCCTAACTAAAAAGACGTGGGTCATTCTTAAGACTGCATAACTAGGTTCATATTGACTGACTAATGGTATTTCACTCAGGGGGTGCAAAATCTTTTAGATGAAAGAAATAGGCATGTCAGGAACAAAGATGGAAAATCAGCTCAATTCATATTCACACAGGAGCATAATGAGTTAAGGAAGGAGGGTGAGCAATGGATGAAGGATACATCTCAGTCATGCATGTTGGTTGCTACTCTTATTGCAACCGTTGTGTTTGCTGCAGCATTTACTGTACCTGGTGGAAACCTAAGCAATGATAACAATGAATGCAAAGCAGGCACGCCAATTTTCTTATATGAGAAGTCATTCATGGTTTTTGCCGTAGCAGATTCCTTAGCTCTGTTTTCCTCGATCACATCAATTCTTATGTTCTTAGCAATTTTAACTTCACGATATGCAGAAGAAGATTTCCTGACTTCATTGCCAAAAAAGTTGATCATTGGCCTTGGAACTCTTTTATTTTCCATAGCTACAACCATGATAGCCTTTGGTGCAGCACTTTTTATAGTGCTGGGGTCCAGATTCGCATGGGTTCCCATCCCTATAGCTTTCTGTGCGTTTGTTCCTGTGAGCTTGTTTGCACGGTTGCAATTTCCATTGTTTGTTGAAATGGTCTGTTCTACGTATTGGCCTAGCATATTTCGGTTCGATTGACAAAGCAATCTATATGTTTAAATATGGAATTGTACAATGATATATTACAGTAAAACGCACTCATTTTTTATTTTTTTATACGAAACGCATATATATACTTGTTTCTCATTATTTCATTCATCTTCGCAAATTGTTGAGCTTAAACATGGATACAAAGCATTCCTAGTGCTTACGGTTTTAAAAACCAGACATTAATATAAGGTTTGAAGAGAGGACAGACTAGCTAACCAGGTAACTGCAGTATGTTATCACGAACAATGTTATTTTTCTTTTGTTGATTAGTATGGTGTTTCTTGTTAGGTTGTCCTTAATATGTCGACCACTTCTTCGAAAGTTAAGATCAGTCAAAGATACGATTGTTTAATGCCTGATAACGCGAAGTTTTTATGACAAACATAAGACTGAAAGTACATCAAATGAAAGACTCTCTTAGAACCACATAAGTGACTCACAAAATGCAATTAACAGATACACACAAGGGGGCTAACAACTCCATGGAAAAGCAATTTTTTAGAATGGAGCCAAGATTCGGCCTATAGACCCCATCCCCATGGGCTTGGTTTTTTATTTAGAAGATGAACCCTCCTTAGATAAAAGATAACCGAAGATAGCGATAAGGGCAACAATAAGTATAGTCTTTCGCTGCTCAATTGCTAGTACAAGTAGTTGGAGCAGTAGAGGTTGATCACTTCCATTTCTTTGTCCATTACCTGCCGGAGGTTGATTGCTTCCATTTCCTGGTGCCTTGCTTGGCAACATATGTTTAAAACTATAGGTGAAATCGTCTGCATCGGTACTTGTATCACCGTCCGATGAGACCTTGCAACTCCTCAGCAGTTTAGCGGCTTCCTTTACATTATTCCTTTCTTTGAAAGCAGTTCTGGTTCAAGTTAGATATCTCACTACGTACAAGCTTCAACATTTAATTCGAAAATCCCAATATTGTTTTCCTAAATTGCTAGCTAGTATGGTTTGGCTTTTTAACAGTCTGTAACTAAATATCATGTCGTGTAATATATTGTTCGCTGAGACTATAAGAAATTAGAAGAAAATAAATGATAACAATCAAAAGCAATTTCATGATTCGAAAATTAACACTGTTCTTAATATTTATACCTGCTGCAGCTATTAGACTGTCCCTATCTTTTCCGGCTGCTAGATACTCAGCGACATCATAAGTCTGTTTATGATCAGTTGCATGATAATTAGATCAAAATGAAAGTCATTAATCAACTAGAATTGAAACAGCAAACCTCTCTGATTCTCATGCGAATGAATTGAAACTCAACAAATAAATGCAATAAGTTATAAACTTACCTGTCCACCGAACCGTACCCTGGATTCATGATCATCTATGTGATTAGGTAGATCTGTTAATGAATAAACCCTTCCCATGGGTGCTGCACTGAAAAAATGTTATTTCACTCGTCAAGATTGAATATCACATTGGTGAATGAATCTTCACGGCTTCACCCAGATATAGACAAAGAAGAAACAAATGATTATTAAAAATAATACGATTAATTAAAAATCTATATTTCTTCAAGAAACTTTTATTATAACTCTTATGATTTCATCTGTTCAAACTTGACATTATTAATATAATTACTACTCACTTTTGATTCTGTTTTCCTGAATTATTAATAGTGGCTTTAATTTAGATTTGTCAAAATATTATATTACTCTATTATACTACTAAAAAAAATGAATGTAATACTTTCCCTTAGATTAGGTAGACAGTAGACTTTAAGAAAATACACCAAAAGCTCATTTTCTACGCAACTGATAAAGTAAAGAAAATAATAACACCAAAATAATTTTTCAATGCTAACCGGGAAGGCCAATTAGAAAAGGCTGGTATATTGACTTATAAATTATTATTGTTTGATAACTAAAATTTTATTAAGAAATGAATTAGCTCACAGAGAAATTTTGGTCTATGGCAAGAGCATTACAAATAGAAGAAGGAAAGTTATTAGTACTTGACAGACTGAAAGAGCTAGTTCTAACTAGTTTAGAAATAGCATCAACAACTTGATTGTTGTTTCTGCTGATAAAACTAAAAAAACATAAATCAAAACCAGTACTAAGATGTTTTATTTCTTTGATAATATTACGTTGTCCCCAGTGGGTAAGGTAATAATCATTTGTAATCGATAATTTGGCATCTCCTTCAATATGAATTTTCTTCATTTGCAAAGCTTTGGCCCATATAAGCGCTTCCTTATCTGCTCTGTATTTCGCTTCTTCTGGAGTTAGGCAATCTGCTGAGAATGTTCCTTTAATCTAGAGGTGTAAATTGGCCGTGCCACAAGACGAGCACAACCCGGACAAAGACGCTAAAAATTGAGCACATCCTGTGCCAAAGACGTGACTTAGCCCGGACCACGGCACAACACGTTAGTTAAATGGGACGTGTTGGGTTTGACCAATTGGCACAAGAAGACAAAGACAAAGACGCTTGGACGGATAAGCACGTGGCCCAGCTGAAAGACAAAGACGTTAAGAGAGCACGTCATAACATGTACAAATACATCATATAACAAGGCATAATACATCACATTTTTTGTATATTTCACAAAAGAGTCATATTTTAGCTAGTTTTTAACATTTTATGTTGGCTTATTTATAACAACACATATAATACCACAATATTTGAAAAATATATTTCAATATCGTTGTTATAATGTCGTCACCTATATTTAACTAGAACATTAATTTACATGACAATAATCCAATTTTATATTTGATGGGCTATTTCTTTTTATTGAATAAACTTGTTAATTTTACTTGAAATAATTTCAAATGATATGTTGTCTAATTAAATTCTTGTGATAATGTCCCACTTTAATGTATACATTAAGTGATTTCAAATTGTTTATAGCACGTGTGCCAGCACGGCACAACACGACACGTTTATTCGTGTGTTGTGCCCGTGGGCTGTGTTGTGCCTAGCTTTTGACTAGTAAAGCACATCACGGCACAGCATGTTTAAATCGTTGGCACAGCACAGCACGACACATGGCACGTGAAGCACGCGACTTCGTGTCTTTTAAAATTTTGTCAGTGCGGCCAAGACGTTTACACCTCTCGCTTTAATCCCTCCATATTGCCCCGCATGATATCGAAAGGCCAAACCGAGTACCACTTTATTAGTAATTGTGCAAAATGAAGCATCTATGATGAATTTAAAAACACCAAATGTAACTGGGAGTTTCCAGTTTGATACTTGCAATATAGATGTTGAGCTACCATTTTCATCACGCTTATGCAAAGTATGAATAGGAGAACAAAAATTCAAATAGTAGATTATTCTATGCATGGATTTAAAAGGGTTTAGAGATACTCCCTTGAAGACCAAGTCACATCTCTGTCTTTCCATAATATCCAAACTACCTATCATAAGCTGTTCAACCATTGTTCTTCTCTAATGTTTTGATCGGAATTTTGAAACCAACTTAAACACCATTGAGCCACTGAAATATTACTAGAACTGACTGCATCTATATCTACATTGATACTTCTCCATACAGCCCTTGCATGTCGACATTCAAAAATAAGATGTTCAATTGTCTCTTCTGCTCTTCCACAACTGCCACAAACATTGTCAATGTCTGGATTGTAACTAGAAATTTTCTTCCTGGTTTGAATGATGTCACGAATGCATTTCCAAACAAAGATTTTAACTCTGTGTGCTACTTTACTCTTCCACAAGGTCTTCCAGATACTAATTGGGACTGCAACACCATTAACTTGAGCATCACTTTAACACTTGGCCAACATGTTATAAGTGCTTTACACTTGAGAATTTGACATCTTTGGCTGGCATCCAGATGAGATTGTCTTCTAGAGAAGTATCTAAGAACATCATAGTTATGCGAGCAGCAGTGGCATTATCGAATAGCTAGTTAATCAGGTTGATGTTCCAGGAATTTTTATTTGGTAGAATTAGCTCAGATACAAAAGTAAAGGAATAGTGCATATCGAAAACAGGGATAGGCGGTTGATGCATACCATAGACCCATCTATCTTACCATATTCTTGTTCTTTTTCCATTGTTTACTTCCATGAAATAATTTTCCTACACAATTTTAAGCCCTTTCTCAATTCCTTGCCATACCCAAGAAGCACTAGGTTTCTTATCTGTATAATGAAGAACATCAATGTCTTTGAAATATTTTGGTTGAAGTATATTAACCCATAACTGAGACGATTCAGTACAAACACGCCAGGCTAGCTTTGATAATAAAGCTAAATTAAGAAATTCCAGATCCCTAAAGGCCAAACCACCTACATCCCTGGATTTACATAATTTAAGCCATGCCAAAAGATCGTGACCTTTATTTGTCTTATGACCCCAAAATAATCTTTCTGTATTGAAGTTAACTCATTAATAAGCTTCTTAGGTAATTGAAAAGTACCCATCTGATAAAGTGGAACAGAATTTAACACATGTTTAATCATAACCGATCTACCGCTTGTGTAAGATTGCTAGAAGACCACCCTGACAATCTATGAAGAAAATTGTCTTTGATATCTCTGAAGGACTCTTGTTTAGAATGTCCTAAAATCAAAGGAGATCCCAAATATTTATCTTTTGCATTCATAGTACTGACACCTAGAATATGTTTCACCAAAGCAGCATTTTCTGGTTCAGTGGATTTACTGAAATAAACTGAGGATTTATCAAAGTTGATAACCTGACCTGATTGCGAACTGAAATCCTGAAGTAGTTCCAACAAGTTGTTAACTGAAGAAATGGTTGCTTGAGTGAAGATCAAGCAATCATCTGCGAAAATAAGATGATTAATATGTGGTGAATTACTACCTTCTACTTTAATACCAACAATAGTTTTGGCTTCATTGGCTTCAGTAAGTTGTCTGGACAAAAATTCCATGTCCATAATGAATAAATATGGCGAAAGTGGGTCACCTTGCCTGATGCCTCTAGTGGGGTGAAATTCAGTACATGGTGATCCATTTAACATGATAGAAAGTGAGATTGTACTAATGCCTTGGTAAATTAATTCACAGAAATCCTCAGAAAATCCAAAATAATTGAGTACCTTGAGTAAGAAACTCCATTCGAGCCAGTCGCAGCCTTTTGACATATCCAATTTGAGTGCCATCCAACCATTTTCTCCTCTCTTTTTCTTCATTGAGTGAATAATCTCTTGTGCTATAATAGTATTGTCACTGATCATTCTGCCGGAAACATAAGCTGCTTGAAAGGGTGAGATGATTTTCGCCATAAATGGCTTCAATCTGCTTACTAAAATCTTTGAAATGATCTTGTAGGAGGTGTTGCACAGCCCTATAGGTCTCATGTCAATCAGATTGTAATTGGTTTCTTCTTTTTTGGTATCAAAAAAATGTAGGTCTTGTTGATTTCCTTGAGAATATGTCTTAATTGAAAGAATTTCTGAACCATTGCACAAATGTCATTCCCAACAATCTCCCATTGTATTTTATAGAAGCCAGCTTGAAATCCCTCCCAGGTCTGGTGCACCCAATTCTCCATTGATTTAAGAGAGGAATGAATTTCTTGAATGTCTGAACTCTGCATAGACTAACATTATTCTCAGATGTGACAACTGTTGGAAGCACTAAATAAAGCCCCTTATCCAAAATGGGATTTAAAGTAGTACTAATTTTTTTGAAGTGATCTGTCAGATGAGTTGTTGTGTCTTCTCTGTTGTGAATCCAATTTCCTTCCTGATCCTTCATTGCATCAATATTGTTCCTGGTTTTCTTCCTGTTGATTTTAGCATGAAAATACTTGGTGTTGTTGTCATGTTCTTTGAAAAAAATAGTTCTAGACTTTTGCTGTAAAATTCAGCTCTTCTTTGGTGCCATTTTCTTAGATCATCATTTATTATAAGGATTTCATGGTGAAAGACTTCACTAGGAGGTTAATTTTGAAGTCCTTCAAGTTCTCGATGTCATCAACTGTTTGGTTGATATTTCCAAAATGCTCTCTATTCCATTTTGAGAGTATTTTTTCTGATGGATTTTAATCTTTGAACAAATTGAAAACCAGGTGAACCATTTACATGAATAGACCAAGCTTTAGAAATTTCAACTTTGAACAAGTATTATCACTAATCCAAGAATATAAAATTTGAAAGGGATCCATAACTTATTCGAGTATAGTCTGTGACTAGAAGAATAGGAGAATGGTCACTTAAGTAAGTGATTAAGATGAAACAATCTAGAATCTGGGAAATGAATCCCCCAATCCCCATTTCCTAGTGCCATATCAATCCTAGATTTTCTATTGCCGGTACCGCATTATTACTTCTCCAAGTATAGTCTTTTCCTATGTAGCCTAAATCTATCGGACCACGATTATTTATAATTTAACTAGACTATCACCAGAAGAACAAGTGTTCATGGAAGAATCAGTAATATGGAAATTTAAATCTCCTAGTACTATCCATGGTTGCGCAATATTTTATCCTACCTATTCAATATCAGACCATTGCTCTTTCTTTTTAGTATAACTATTTCTACCATACATACAAGTGAGTAAAAATTCTGGTCTACTCGGGTCAAATCAACAACAACATGGAAGAGATTATTGCCGGTCTCCATTAAGTCACAAGTAAAGCCATTTTTCCATAAAAGAGCTAGGCCACCAGATCTTCCAATAGGATTAATAACAACATTATTAGGATAACTATATCTAGATAGAAGAGATTGAACTTTTTCTTAGCCATTTTAGTTTCACACAGGAAAATTATGTCCTGGGTTTTGGATCCTAATTAAATATGCTAAGTAGTCTCTGGTAACATTAAAAGTGAAACCCTGTACATTCCAAGAAAGGATTCTCATACTGAGAATGGGGGAATGAACAACAAAATTATGAAAAAAAGACACTAAGAGGTTAACAGTATGATTATAGTGACCAAAAGTGCTAGCGAGAAATTACTAAATGATTAAAAATAAAAATAAAAAAAAACATAAGAAGAAGAATAAAAAATTACCAGAATTACAGGATTCCCTTGCTGATTAGCTTGAGTCGGATAAAAGTCATTGGACAAGTTTCCATCACCATTCATTTGTACTCCCTCCATGCATATTGTATGGTTGTGGTTATCAAGTAAAGAGTCTTCAACAATATTGGTTAATGAGTCTTCATTTCTAGATCTCTTACTTCCTCTACTATCTGATGCTCCTTATTCTTCAATCTTTTTCATGAGATTGGCTTCATCTCCCTGCTGGCACTGAATAGCATATTCTTCATCTGTCATAATTGGTTGATTCAATTTTTCAGCAATTCTAGCAAAATAGTAAAACACTTTGGGCAAAGGTTATGTGGCCGTCTCTTCCAGTGATATCTAACCCATACAATACTAGAGTTAGTGTTCCAATATTCTCCTCTTTTTAAAGGCCTATTCAAATCCATTTCAATTTTGGCAGTTATTTCATTTGTCCATCCTGGCTTGCAATTTTCTGGTACAACACTAATCTTCTTACCCAAATCTTCAATTGCTTCATCAATAATTGCAACATTGTGATGTTCAATTATTAACTTCATAAATTTCACATCCCATTGTTGAGAAGTGAATTTCCAATCTGATATGGCAATCTTTGTAGTATACTTTCTCAGACTTAACAAACTTTTACTAATATTCCAAGGTGATTTTTTGATAATATCATCACATTCTTCATCACTTCTTAGCTTAAAAACATAAAGGTTTTTACCCATGTACCTGATTTCCTTCTTTCTATATTGCCTCCAGAGTGTATTGATTTCTTCAAGAACTATAGCGTTGAACTGGATCGGGGACCAAATCTTACCAATGAGACAATTGGACCATTCATCAGCAGCAATGTTGAGAGCTTTTGCAGAACCAAGAGCTTTTCTAGGTTGTTTTGGTGGTTGTTTATCTATGCTGGTGGTTTTCAAGCTTTTAGTGATATTGGTGATTTGGTTCATTGAGGAAGAAGACATGGTTATTGAAAGATGACAGGAGGAGTAGAGATGAAAGATCGTATTTGTATCAGTTCTCAGAAACTTGAGGAGAATATAGGTTTGAGGTTTAGGGTTTCCTGTGAATTTTGCAAAAATTAAGGAAAATTATTGCCATGAATATCGAAGGAAAATCTTTTGAAATTGATATGCGAAATTTCCGAGGTCGATCGAATCCGGTCAATAGATTGCCATATATAATTTGTAACCGAACCCTTGAATAACTTAACTTGCTGATTAGGATAACTAGGGGGAAAATTGATGTTTTGAATTTTGAAAAATTTCCATACTGGACTGAGTCGAACCTGTTGATCTTGAACTACATACCGATTGATTGTGCAATTCATGATCTGACAATGATGAAATACTTGAATCATACTGATAGGAACCACCACAAAGTGAATAGGTAGCAATACCGCTTGTAGATGGGGCAAAACTGCAAAACTTGATAATACCAAGAAAAATACTTTTACCAATACTTGAAGACTCTCCATAATCAAGCACAGGGAATCTGCAAAGAAAATTAAGCTTCCATTAGAAGATAATCACAACAAAAGAAAGAAAAGAAAAAGGAACAGAAGTGCTAAGATTTTAACTTTAGACAAAGACCATAGATTAGGTTAGATAAAGCAAACCGATTTCTTAAGAAAAGAAATTCATCAGGAGCAAATAGAAAATAGGAAAACGATTAGAAAAAACAGTGAGACAAGATTGAAAATATATCATGGAAAACACCAAGAAGAAGAATAATCGGATCAAATCATTAAGAAAAATAGCGTAATTTTTTTAACCGAGTCAACTTCGATTTTGCCAAATCCATGAGCTCAAAACACAGTAATATTCTCACCCCAGGAGCTTTAAACAACTTAAACTCTTCGGTTTTCTCTATTGGCTTATAAATTGAAAGGCTATGTTATTGGCTGTTATTGGCTATATACCTAATCAATATAGTTGTTCTCAGTAAGTTTGAAAGGCTATGTTATTGGCTGTTTGGGTAAAATGCAGAACTGGTGCTAAAGCTATGCCAACTGATACCAGCGATTTGCAGGTGCTAAAGCTATGCCAACTGATATGAAGTTCATTGAGAACTATGACACTTCACATCTAAGCCAGTGCCTCTATGGTATATATCATCTACCGCTATGCTTCTCATAATCGTTGTTTGGTTTACCAAGAAGAGGATGGAGCAAAAACAGATCACTTCTATTTAGCAATGTAACCCAAACTACCATACTGGAACATGTATGATACTGCCACATTTGTAGGGGAGTCCAATATTTGCGTTTTACGATTTATATGATATTTTTAGTTATGTTCAAAGGATCTGTAATTTTCTTTTCTTTCGTTGCGCAACACACTTTCATACAAGGTGATTAGAAGTTAGCCAGGTAATGCAATTGGAGTGGTAGGTTAACTTAAATGAACGTAAATGTGTTACACTGGCAGGTTAATGTGAATGTGAAATACTTTCTGCAATTCGATTTCAGCTATAATTTTTTTTTTTCAAAATAGTTTTATGCACACAACTTCTATCGAAATTTGTAGTTACACATTCATCTACTAAAAAAAGTTGTGTTAGAGATTATGACTACACTGGACAAAGGTTGTGAAAGAAAGTATAACAATATAAATACGAGTTGTGCAAAAAATTTCCACCACCCGAACAAGAATAGTGACAGGACTATTCTCAATTATCGTAAGAGTTGCGAAATAAACTCTAGAAAATTATGTTAGAGTTTAACAACCTAACAAGGGGGTTGTGATAAAGTTTTCTACTATTGATAGTGATTGTTGTGGAAGGATGTCCTGCAACTCCTGTAGGTATAGTGAAAATAGGATTCGCAACTCTTGTAGAGGTTGTGTTAGGCTTTCAAAAAAAAAAATCGAAAGAGAATCACAACCTCGGCAAAAGATTGTCGAAACAGGAACCACATCTCCCTTTACAACTCTTAGTCAAACATTGTAGAAAAGCTTGGAATTTCTACAACCCTCTCCATAATGTATGAAATAGAGTTGTCGAAGGGGTACTACAACTCTAATTTGTAGCCGTCAATGATGATTTTTCCCGTAGTGAGGTTTTATGATGATTGGATTTCATCCCTGCAAAATAGGAGGGTGACTACTTCTATCACCAATCCATTGGTGGCTATAACTTGCAAACCTCCAGACACTCCTTTATTAGAACTAAACTTTGATGTGTCCTTCATTGAGTTATCTAAACAAGCAATGATGAGACTAATTACACGTGATGATGTAGATCTTCAATATGGAGTTGGATGTTTCCCAGCAAAAGCCTTAGACCCAGAGTTTGCTGAATCTCAAGCTGCATTTGAAGAGGTCAGATGAGTCGTAGAGAAAGAGATCAGGAAACTGCACTTGGAAGGAGACTATTTGAATGTTGTTAGATCTTTGAATGGGAGTTGGGCGTCAGTGAAATAGACTACAAACAGCTGGATTGAAGACACTTTACATCTTTTAAATAATTACTTTGAGTGTTTTGAGCCTCGAGGTGTTAGTTTTTGTAGTAGACCATTTTGGCAAAACACGCTGTTAATTTAGAGAGTAGTGGGGAGTGGGATAACTCAGTTGATTTACCAAACTGGATTGATCAAGCTATACAAGCTGATCTAACTGTTATGAATGCTTAACTTTTATGAAATAAAATTCCTTTTCGAATTAGGGGAAAAAAAAAAAGCCTAGAGAGATTAGGGTATACCCCAATTAATTGGGGTATACCCATTTTATTCCCATCCAAACTAGTGTGCTAAGGGGTGTCTAAAAGGTGTTAAAAGACCAAATTGCCCCGCCCCCAAAAAAAACCATGCCGACCAAAAATTCATCCAAAAAAATTTCAAAATCTTTTTCCAAAACTCTAAATATGAAACCAAATCAGGAAAAAAAAAATCAAATTCGGATTATACGGTTTTTGAGATTGGATATGATTTTGTACTCAATCTCAAATCCTGTATGATCCAAATTTTTATCAACAGTCGGTATGGTTTCTTTTTGCCGACCTTGCCGACTTGTATTAGTCTAAGCATCTTCCTAGGTTGAATATTGTCTTTGACTTTTCATCTCGAAATTAGCATTTACGAGGTCGACGATATTCATCCTTACACCTTGCCGACTATAGTTTAGTCGGCAGGTTATGAAATTAATACCTTGCCGACTAATCATGCATTTGTAACACCTTTCTCTCGTATGTCAAAAATCCTATAGTCGGCAAGGTATTTTTGTCGACCTTAACTATAAGGTAGTTGCAAGGTAAAAAATCAATAAGATGTCGACTAGTGAAACATTTACAATAGTATCATGTGTGTCAAAAATAATAAAGTCGGCATCTTCTTCATTCACCGACCTTGCCGGCAGGATATAGTCGGCATGTTATTCATCTGTAGACCTTGCCGGCCAGAGTTAGTCGGCATGTTCTTCATTCGTCAACCCTGCCGACTTTTCATAGTTTCAGAACTAAAAGTGTTGATATCTTCTTTAAATTTGAGTATGATTTCACACATCAGCTTTGCAATCCCCTTTTTAGAAGTGCTTGGGTAGTATGTTTTCATTTCCGTTGCAAAACAAATTCTCAAAACAAATTTTTTTCATCAAAAATCTTCCCACATGAGTTCAATCAAAAACAAAATTTGATAACCTAAATTCATAAGTTTTAATCTACTTAATTAATTCATCTAAACTCAATTAATTAACTTAATCGGAATTTTTAGTGTTAATTAAATAAGGATATATTAGCCATTTAGAAAATACAAGGTTAAAGGGTAGCCTGTTTTACTTCAAAATGACCTGACTTTTGTCTTATTACACTACAACAAAACATGCTTTAGATAACACAAAATAGATCACAACTTCTGAAAAACTATTATGGTTTTATGCCTATAACTCAAAAATCACAAATTTTATAATGTTTGTGATCTTAGATGTAAATAAATCACTTATATCGTCTCACTTGTGATCTTAACGTCCTAGTTAGATCACTGACTTTTCTTACTTAGTGATCACAAAAAACGTACCACTAAAAGTCCAACTAACTTTTGACGGGGGCCCAAATGACCGCTCAGTCAAACATCTAAATGAAAAAAATTCAGTCCCACCAAACTTCATTTTCCATTTTTCTTTCTCTCTCGTCTTCTTTTCTCTCTGCCGTCCGAAAAATTAAGCCCTAGGTAGTATATCGACATTTTGATCAAAATCAAGGAATATTTCACCCTAAAGTTTCGAGTTTATTCTTCAATATGTGATTCATTTGTTTTATCAGTAGTTAGTGTGTTTATACTTTCAGATTTCATGGAGAAATCTGAATTTTGGAGTTCTTTTAAAATGTCAAGTTAGGGTTTCGAAATTGAATCATTATCGAAGAAGAAGTTTTTTAGGTAAATTCTTAAATTAATCGCTTAATCCTCCAGTTTCATTGCGATTTCCCAACATACTCGATCAGAATCTAGGGTTTTCATCGTCTCTTTGGTTGCATTATGGATTTTTTTATCTGATATTTCACATCTCTCTTGTTGTTGATTCACTTCGAATGATTCAAAACGACAAGGGGTGTCTGATTTGCGAAACCAGGATGGTGAAAGTTAATTTTAACTCTTTGATTTCATTAAATTTAGAATGTTTAGCTTAACTGAATGGTATTTTTGACTCTCTTGATTTCATTAAATTTAGAAGGTTTAGCTTAAATGAATGGTGAATGTCAATTTTGAATCTTTTGATTTCATTAAATTTAGAATGTTTAACTGAATGATGAATGTCAATTTTGGCTATTTTTATTTCATTAAAATTAAAATTAGAATGTTTAGCTTACTTGGGATCTGTTTTTGTTATGTCGCAGATAGAAGACAAGTATTCAAAACTCTAACAAGGATGTTTGGCAGGGGAGAGATGGTGCTCAACAAGGTTATTAACTTAATACTCTTGTAAATGTTAGTTTGCACAGGGCTTCCTCTAGTTAAAATTGTTTCTGCTTTTATGTAGTTCCTGGAGTGATTTTAATAGGGTAGAGATGGTGCTCGACAGTTTTAATAACTTATACTCTTGTGAATGTGAGTTTGTTCAATTTCTATGAGCTGAAATTTAAGAGTTTGCATAGTGTTTGCCAACATTATTATTTGAGGCTATTAGGAGGGGAAAGCAGGTACTTAAATAGGTAATTTGGGCAGAGAGAACAAAGTACTGCTTCCATGTTATGGAAGTGAATGGAATTGGCTGAGGCTGTATATACATTGTTGTAGCCTTAGCGGTATTGTGTCTTTGACTGGAATGACATCATAAAGCTAACCTGTAAAACTTATCATAAAGTGCTAAATAAACAATCAAAAATGGTAATCATGAGCATCAACTGCATTGAGAAGGAGTTTGAAACACCCGATTAAAACTCAGTTGTTTTTTTTTTTTTTGAGCATTTTCACTATAGTTAAGTTTCTTTCTTGTGATGAACTTTTTATATTTATGATTATGATTTGCTAGCAGGTTCAAGTGCCCGAATGCCTACACCTGTTGCCAATATGGACAAACTGTAAGGCTGTATACTATCCTTCCATGCATATTATTTTTAGTTTCATGTATACTTATAAATAGGTCTTAATTGGCACTCCTTTTGTTTCAATATCGGTTTATTTGTATACCCTGATGTTTTCTCTTATCTGTGATATTGCACCGATATATGAACATGATATGCTGTTGTCAGGATTGCTAATTTATCCTCTGTACATCCTTTTGGATTTGTCTATATATATATACGAGAATATGACTTGCTGAATCTGATATAGTTTACAATCTAATCTGCAAATTTGTCCTTGGATACAGGTTATGAGAGGTACTCATCCACCAGTAAATTCAGCATCGCAAGTGTCCGGATATTACTTCCCGCCATAATCTGAATTACCTCTTTTACTTGGTTTTTTGAAGGTGAATTCACTATTAAACCAAAATCCAGCTTTCAACTGCATAGCTGAAAGTGAAATATGTACATGAAATTCTGTGTTGTTGACATGAAATGTACCTTTCTACTTTCTAGTTGCCACCAACTTTTTTTTTGATTTTTTCCTTATGTATTTGTCCACTTACCAACTTGTCAGGATAAAGCAGTCAAGTGCTCGACTTCTCAAGCAACACACTGTTTATTCGCTGGGTGGAGGACGATATAAGGAAGTCTGTGACAGAAGTTGGTCCCAGTGTGGAACATGTGGAACTGCAAATGTGCTTCCCCACGGGCTGTATACCACTGATTTGGAATGTAAGACCTTAGTGGGTACATGATCTCTGTATGTGTACTAACGAATTGGAAAGTAAGACCTGAGTGGGTCCATGAGTACTATCATTAGTCTAGAACATAATTAGTGGGGTTTTTCTGTGAAATATTACTTTGATCTTTAACTCTTGACTGAAACTTTCCCCTTACAGATAAAGGCAGTATATATTAAGAATTTGACGAAGTACGTAACTGAGGATCAAGTAAGACAAGCATTTGAATATCACGGTGATATCACGAAGGTAGTGTTGCCTCCTGCAAATCCTGGCCAGAAAAAGTACATATTTGGTTTTGTGCAATATGCTGAGAGGTCAAGTGCGATGGGAGCAATCAAGGACACTTAAAAATATGAAATAACTGGTAATTCTTTCTCAAGATGGTCATTCATGTTCTTTCTTTTCCTTGTGCTCTAATTAATGCTTGAAGGCACAAAAGATGATAATAGGTCAAAGTTTAGAGTGTTCTCTCGCTAATGCATAGGGAGATGGGAAGCCATTTCGGTTTTATTTGTACCAAGTCATTTCTTTTTATGATGCAGGTTCCACCTTACATTGGTTATCACAGCAACAGATTAGAGATTAATCTTCAAAATCCCATGAGCTTGTGGCAGGTATCAGTAAGGATTTGAAATCTTACTTACACCTCATGGATTCTCTAGTTCTGTCGGTTGTACAACAAGTTTGTTCTTGTATCTGAATTCATTTTCTGTTTGTCTCGGTTTATGTACGTCATTCAAATGTAGACTTTTGGTTAAAATCATAGCTATGGGTGAAGCTGCTAAATGTGTTGCTTGTGCGTGTTAGGTATACCCCAATCAAGCTAGGAAAAAAAGACCATGTTGTAATCTCAATTGAAAAATAGTTGTCAACCGTTTATAAAAGGACTGACCATTTTCTAATTGCCCAAAACAAAAACAAAGAAACCAATAAAAAAAGGGTGCGGATGTATTACTTTAACTCCTTTTTGCATTGAAAAAGTCTTACGGGTGTAAACATATAATAAACGAAAATTCTATATATCCCGAGAGAAAATTCAGGCATTTACACCGTCCCTCATGACAAAGGCATTTACCATCTTAATGGCAGTGAGTTTTTTCCTTATCCGTTTGATTCCCTCTCGGGAATAATCACGGGATAGGTGTAGAATCATTCTGTAACAAATGGGTGAAAAAACAAATTTCCTTTTTGTGTTCCTAGCAGTATAGTATAACTGTGCGTACATGTATTGCTGGAATGAGGTACGGGACTCAGATTCATTGGGTTGCAATATGTAGACGAAGCAATGGTTGTAACAAATAATTAAGGTAGCAGCAGCAAAAACAAATATGTATGAATCGAGCTGCTAGCCTTTTACACACATGTTGTTTGTCTTTGGTTACCTATGTTTATTCTTATTAGACACATGTGTCTGTGTCTGTGTCGTGTGTGAGTCAATACAGCTGTCATAAGTCAACTGGTCAATGATTGACCTATCTGTAATAACTTCACCTATCTGCATAGCCTTAAATAGGCTTTGTACATCTCTATCTGTTTCATGAATAATAATTACAAGTTCTCTCATGGTATCACGACCTAAGATCCTGAGCTGAAACTTTTTCAACAAATTTTTCTTGCGTAACACAATTTTTTCAACAATTTTCTCAAACGCAACAACTTTTGAATCTAAACATCTTTCAAATACTTTTTTACAGATTCATATCTCATCTTTTTTCGATTGAGTTTTTCATTCAAGATCTGAAATCTTGAATCAAGTTCTTCAATAATCTTCATCTTTTTGATTCATGTCATCAACAATCGTTTATCAAAGGATAAGAAATATGGCTACTTCGAATTCCGCTGCTCAGATGGGTGATTTTACTTTCCCCTTTACTATATCTCAAAAAAAGATTCTACCAAATTGGGTCCGAATAATTTCTTGCTATGGCGAGATCAAATGGAATCCATTCTTGTATCAACAGATCTATTTGGTTATGTTACTAGTGATATTACAGAACCAACAAAGCAAATTGAAATTGATGATGTTTTGGGTTTGAATCCGGAATGGATACGCTAGAGGAAGATAGATTGCTTTGTGACAAGTTGTATGAAAGCTACCTTCACTGATTCTGTTAGTGGTGATGTTTTGGGTCTCTCTACTGCACAAGAAATTTGGGCTTATCTTGAAATCAGTTTTAAGAGGCAATTCATGGCCAGGAAAAGTATGCTTCGAAATTAGCTTCATAATATCAAAAAAGGTAATCTCACTGTTCTTGTTTATCTACATAATATCAAGACTATAGCTAATTCATTAGCTGCTGTAGGAGAAAGGGTTAATCCCTCTGATTTGACAATGTATGTACTAAATGGTCTAGGAAGAGAATATGATTCCTTTGTGATTGCACTCATAATAGAGAGGTTCCTTTTAGTTTTGCTGAGCTAAAACCTAGATTACTTAATCATGAGCAATGGCTCTTAGATCAGCAACAAGATTTCTACAATGTTATTTGATGCACAAAATCCTTCTGCATTTTATAGTAGAAATGGTAATTCTGGTAATGGTTATGTTGGGAATGGAAAAGGAAAGTGTAAAGGCAATTTTAAGAATGGTCAAGGCCAAAATAATGGATATAATGGTTACAAGAATTCTCAAGGGTATAATTCTGGACAGAATAGAAGTTCTGCTCAAGCAAATGGTAATTCTGGACAGGCTACTGGTGGTAGAAGGGATTTGTCCAATGTTGATTGTCAAATTCGTAGAAAGAAAGGGAATTATGCCAGTAGATGTCATTTCAGATACTATCCACCAACTTTTGCTTCAACTTCAACAAGTAATGCTGGTCAACAACAACATGCTTTTACTTCCTTAACTGAAGATCAAATCTTTGGTGATCCTTCTACATCTGCGTCTTCACATTAGATAACTGATTTAGGAGCTACAGCTCATATGACTGGTGATGAAGGTATAATACAAAATACTTCTAACTTCATAGGCAAAGATAAAGTACAAGTTGGTAATGGTAAGTCTCTTCAAATAACTTCCATTGGTAATTCTTCTATACAAACACCTAAAACTAGTTTTAGGATGAACATAGTTCTTTTAGTTCCTGAGATGAAACATAACTTGATTTCAGTTGCTAGATTCACAAAGAAGAATCATGATATTTTAGACTTGATCTATATGGATATGAGATTAGAGATTTATATTCATGTGCTTTGCTTGCTCATGGTTCAGTAGTTAACAATCTATATCCAATTCAGTATGTTTCAAATTCTAAAACTACTCCTTGTGCTTTTTCTGCTACTCTGAATGCATCCTCTAAAGTTTGGCATGACAGGCTAGGTCATCCTTCTAGTCATATTATTCAAAAGTTGCATTCTTCTAAGCACATCACTTTGACTACTCCTAAATCTTCATCTTTGTGTCATCCTTGTCAGCTTGCCAAGAGTAAAAAATTACCATTTCAACTCTCTTCTTCTCATCTTTGATAAACCTCTTGCTTTGATTCATTGTGATGTTTGGGGTCCAATTGTACCTTCTTTAAATGGTTACATATATTATATTGTTTTTGTAGATGATCATAGTAGGTTTCATTGGATTTATCCAATGGAACTGAAATCGATGATGTTAAGTGTTTTACTCATTTTAAATCTCATCTTGAACTTCAGTTCAATTCCAAAATTTTAGCTTTTCAAGTTGATGGTGCGACAGAACTTGTTAAAGGCCCTTTTAAAGTTTTGTTGGAATCATGTGGTATTTTAATAAGAATTTCTTGTCCAAAAACTCCACGAGAAGAATGGCCTTCTTTGAAAGAAAGCATAGGCACATTAAGAAAGCATTGTTGTTTAATGCTCATCTTCCTAAAGATATGTGGTATGATGCTTTCCTTATCGCCACTTTTTTGATAAAACGAACTCCAACAAGAAATTTGAATTTTAAGTCTCCATATGAGGTGTTATTTGGTGTTCCTCCCGATTACTCTTTTTTTGAAAATTTTTGGCACTATTGTTATTCACATTTAGCTCATTCCGAGTTAATAAGTTGTCTCCAAAGTCGGTAAAATGTGTTTTTCTTGGTTATAGTCATGTGCATAAAGGTTATAAGTGTTATAATCTAGTTTTAAAAAAATATTATTTGTCTAGGCATGTGATCTTTGATGAAAGTCGATTTTATTTTCATTCCCACGTGTCTCGATTCCAATTCGAGATACTTGTTTGCTACCGAAACTACAATCTCGATTTGTCCATTCCTTCTACTACTATAGTTACAAGGTCACAAAAAGGTATTTCTAAGCCCAAACAATTTCTTGATTTTTTGGATAATTTTACTACAAAATATTCAATGTCTCCTTCTTATACTTCATTGTTAACTCTTCATTCTTTGAGCTAAAGACTTTTAGGATTTCTATTAAGTTTTCTATGAAGGATGAATATACAACATTAATGAATAATGATACTTGGGACTATGTAGCACTTGAACCACATATGAACATTTTAGGTTCTAAGTGGGTATATAAAATCCCACAAAAACTAGATGGTTTTATAGATAGATTCAAGTCAAGACTTGTTGCAAAAGGGTACAACCAAATAGGATGGTATTGATTTTACCGAGACTTTCGAGTCATGTGGTTAAGTGTTCCACTGTTAGAGTTGTTTTGTGTTTGGCACTTACAACTAATTGGCAGATTAGACAATTAGATGTAAGTAATGCTTTTATTCATGGTTTTTTGAATGAGGATGTATACATGTCACAGCCACATGGATTTATTAATCCAAATTATTAGGCCGACCGAGCGAAGCGAGGGAGGACTATATATATGGTGACTTTGTGTCAATATGGCCCATGACTTTTTTTTTCCAATTTGACACAAAAAGATTGGATTTGGTGTCTGTCCATTAATGAAAATCCGAAAATGTCCCTCAAAAAAGGACGCAGGCGTAATTTATTTTTATTTTCTTTTATACAGTTGCGTAGATAACCCGAAAATGAAGGGTAATCGCGTAAATTTAATCAAGGAAAAAAAGGACACGGAAGTTGGAAATCTTTAATTATTGAGGGGCATTTTTGGTAAAATTGAGTTAGAGGTCCCGGGGTCGACTCCGGGCACCTCTTCGATTCTGTTTCTTTTTCTCTCTTCTTCTTCTTCTTCTTCTGCTTCTTTCTTGCCCCCTTCTCCGATCCCAACTGCTGATAAAAATTGAGAGATTAGATTAAGATTTTTAGACCAAGATACGAGATAAAAGATCATGTAATGATTGTTAGTAGTGGTATTGATTCAAGGAATCGATTCAAGCTACGGGAAAGGATAAATCAGGTAATTGAAATTAGGGTTTCCTATTGTATTTTAAATGTATGTGAAATTAGTGATTATTATTCAGTAGAATAAGTACGAGGGGTTTACTGATATGAGAACTATGAAGATGAATTGATAGTTGAATTGCATGATTATAGTGAAGATTTGTAATAATAGGACAGTTGGATAGGAATTTAGTCACTGGATATTGGGTTAATGGTCACTAAATATTACATTTTTATTTAACCTGATATTGTTCTTGTAATGATATTAAGCATGAAATTTCTTAGCCTCATTTGATTTGATAGTTAAGTTACATGGAAATTGTGCACTTAATATTCCCAGACAACTTTAACATTTTGCATGTGTATGTATAATACCATGTTGTATCCTCCTCGATCATCATTTTAATGTTCTTTTAGTATTCCTTTTCTGAGTGCTATTGATCCACTTCGATAACAGCTTTTTGGCTTGAAACATCCACCACGGAACACTCAGGCCGCTATCCAAAGATAGTGCTACTCAAGTGAGCAAATTGTCAGAGGATGGTAATACCCTTGTTGGAGTTAACCCACAAATTGAGATTCGGAGCTCTTGGGAAAGCAGAAGTTCTGGGAAGAGGTCATTGGATTCACTTGTAGTACTTTGTTGCGAGGATGCATTGCATGTATACTCTTTAAAATCCGTGATACATATGAACATTTACAAAAAAATAAATAAAATAACTTCACTCTCTTCTATATATATTACAGGTCATTCACCCCATTCATGATCAGTCGTTCTACCTAACCTTCGAGCATAAGAGGAAGCTCAAGGAAGAATTTGGTAGGTCGAAAAATGAACATATATATGTGAAAACATCATTTTTCCTTTCCTACAACATTTTTTAGTTTGCATCTGATTATGCTTTTGGTTTTGTTTAGGAATTGAACCTTGGACGTTTGTGCAAGATGTTCATGAAGATGTACTGATTCCTGCAGGTTGTCCGCATCAAGTGTGGAACCTGAAGGTATACGAACAGATCTCATATTTTGTTTGGTGAACGTTTTTTTTTTTTTTTTTTATTTGTTTATCCTTTATTTCTCTTCTTGTTTTTCTGTTAACTTGCAATGCTCTGTCTACATTTATGATAGTAACAGGATCTATGCTTCATAGTGTGTCTGCGTGTATTTATACACATCTGTAATAATGTTGATAAAATATAAACTATCCATCCAGAGAAGAGCACAATTCTAGGTTGTTGTGAGTTGTGTAGCAAACTTCTGATGGTAGCTCATCTGATAAACCCTCTCCGTGCAATGCAATGGTTGTTCTTCCTGTTTCAGAAATAGAATTTTATTCTTCCTGTTTGTTAGTTGTGCTATCACATTTAATACTATTTTGTTCAGATGTCGATGGGATAATCAAAAGAGTTTTTCTAACTATCCTTTTTATTTTAATATAAAGATGATTCCTTGGTTACTCGTTTTGTTTCACATCTTATTCCATTAATGTTTACTCTTTTGGCAATCGTGTACCAAGGTTGCGATTGACTTTGTATCAATTGAAAATGTTCGACAATGTGTTAAGTTGGATGAAGAGTTTCGCTTTCTCCGCGACCACGGGGCTAAGAAAGATAAGCTAGAGGTTGAATTTTTAGCACATCTTAACTTGCTACTTAAAATATGCATACATCTTCTAATTTTACGCTAGAGTGATATTCGATCATGTATGTAGAATCTTTATCCCTGAGTCTTTTGTTGACGATGTTAATCTAATCTATTTTATTTTTATGAGCATGTCAAAAAAATGGTCATCTATGTTGTCCGAATCTTTGTTACTTTTATTCAAGAACATAACAAGTAAGTATCTATACGAGTGTATCTAAGGACATAGCATGTGGTAATATTATCATCATATCTGTTATTTTGAGCCTCAACATGAGAGGCAAATCTACAGCATGCTCTACAATAAACTCTGTAAGGGAAACTAAGATGGATCACAGTTGGTTTTTATTGGGGTTCTTGTGGTTCCTATATTTTGTTTCGAAATTTGACTTTCATTACAACCACCAGGATTTTCCATTGTTGACAAGATTTTGTCATCCAACATGGTTAAGTTAAATTTGAAATTTTGTAGCCGAACTCTTAGACTCGTAGCTTCGTTATTATTAACCCGAGTACACATTGCGTCTTTGAATTTACAAATTATATATGTGACGAGACTTTGAAGTTTGAACTTTCATTTTTAAAGCCATTCTTATGTATGACCAGGTCGAAGAAGAAAAATCCTGGGAAATCATAAAGAACCGATGAAAGAAAACCATGAGTGTTGGAAAAATTAAGAAAGGAAAAGGTCGTATCTGGAAGTTTTTTCGGTCGGCCGTCCCACCGTGGCGCCGATCATCTAGTCTTTATAACTATGTGTGTAAATTGAAGAAAAGTTTATATGGATTAAAGCAAGATCCTAGAGCTTGGTTCCATAGGTTCGATTCATTCCTTATTTCTTGTGGTTTTACCAAGTTAGTTTCGAGATAATTCCATGTTTGTGCATATGAGTGACAAGGGAATGATGGTTTTATTACCGTATGTTGATGACATTTTGTTAACCTAAGTTGTTCTCAGTGATGATGGATGGTTTAGTAGCTACTTTAAAGAAAGAGTTTGCAATAAAGGAGTTGGGTGAGTTAGGATTTTTTCTTGGTTTAGAAGCAGTCAGAGATTCAATTCTATAAAATTAACTCAGAATAAATACACTTTAGAACTGTTAGATAAGGCTAACATGATGGATTGTAAGCCTTGTGATACTCCTGTTACAAAGGGTGCCAGATTGTCAGTTCATGATGGAGTTAAACTAGACAATCCTACTTATTACAGGGTACTAGTTGGGGCTTTACAATATTTGACTATCACTAGGCCTGACATTTCCTTTGGAGTTAATTATGTTTCACAGTTCATGCACTCACCTACTGATTTACACTTACAACTGGTTAAAATGATATTAAGATATTTTAAGGGCACAATTGGTATGGGAATTACTTTGTTCAAAGGCAGTTTGTGTAGTTTGAAAGCTTTTTCTGATTTAGATTGGGCTGGTTGCCCAGATACTAGAAGATCAACTTCTGGTTTTGCTGTTTTTCTTGGTCCAAATCTAGTTTCTTGGTCTTCAAAGAAACAACCAACTGTTTCCAAATCATCTGCTGAGGCTGAGTATAAATGCTTGTCAGTTGCTTCTGCTGAGTTAAAATGGTTATCATATCTTTTAAGTGATTTTCATATTCTATTGGATGGTCACGCATTGCTTTACTGTGACAATACTAGTGTTTTAGCCTTGGCAACTAATCCTGTATTCCATGCCAGGACAAAACACATAGAAATACAGTATCATACTGTCAGGAAGCTGGTGGAGGAAGGTTTCTAATTACATCTTCAACATATAGCTTCTGAAGATCAAGTTGCAGATCTTTTTACAAAAGGATTCTGCTTTCCAACTTTTGCAAGATTATTACAACTATTGCTCGGCTTTTCAGTTACATCAGCTACTTCAACTTCTTCTTCTTCTGACAAGATTACTTCATCAGTTGCTTAGTCTTTTTCGCTTTTTGCTATTCTTGTAATGACTGTTTTTCTTAATTTTTTAGCTTTCTACTCTTCTTGTACTGTTTGTCACTCTGATACTGTGTCTGCCAGTATCACATTGAAGGGGGTGTCTGTGTCTGTGTCGTGTGTGAGTCAATACAGCTGTCATAAGTCAACTGGTCAATGATTGACCTATCTGTAATAACTTCACCTGTCGGAATAGCCTTAAATAGGCTTTGTACATCTCTTACAGAGATTATCTGTTTCATGGATAATAATTACAAGTTCTCTCAATTCTATCGGTTTAACGGTCTATGTCTGATCAATCCTGACCGGTAGGTTGATATGTATCGAAACTGCATCTGTATCGAAAGGTTCAGAAGGAGCACAGGAACCACCGCATGGAGACATGCCAAACCTACACCTGTTAAAGCACCCGCGACATGAGAAATGTGACTGATGACAGGAATCTGTCCATCACCTTTCTTGATTGCATCCAACACTGCAGCTGAACCACGTAGTTCTTCTCTCATCTAATCCACCAAAAGGACTACTAGATTAATATCAAAGTACGATAAGCGACCTTCCACCTAAATTTTATCTATTTGTAGGAGGATAAACATATGTATATATAGCTCACCCTTGATACAAACTCGAAAGTCAGTATGAGCACTAAAAGCATATGCGTCCATTCAGAATGCATCTGCAAGTAAGCGGCATATTTGAAACCATTATCTACTTCGAATCTTGCAATGATATTTACTGGTTGCACAAGAATGGAATACATACCTTGACAAAAAGACTAATAACAGCGAGGCCGTATACAGAATCAGAGGCTCCAACAGAGATTGTATTTCTAGGGAGAATTAACCATGATGTAATGAAGCCCACAAACCCAGTCAGAATGTAAGAAACCCACAGCGCAAAGTTTCCGACCTCCTCCTCAACCATCCTCCCTTAAGAGAGAAACCAAATTATACGCAGTATATTCTAAGCTACAGCTACACAAGGTTTTTTTAATGAAATGCCTGAAATGGGAGGGAACAAGAATTTACCATAAAAATACATGTAAAATAGGTTGCTGAAGAGATGATCATGATCCCTGTTAGAGTTATGGTCAAAAACAAAATTGCAAACGTTTAAAAAAAATATAAATAAAAATAAAAAAATAAAAAAGCATATGCAAACTTTAAGCAGTCATCCTTCAAACAATAAAAAATCCCCACCCGCTAGAATGACAAAATGCTGCAGTCACAAACTGATACCAAGCAGGCTGACGGTGGTCCAAATTTAGTGCTCTAAACATCCTCGGCTATAAACGGCGAAAACATATGAGCTTGAGTACTTCTTCATCAAAAAAAAAAAATATGAGCTTGAGTACTATATAATATGGCTTCTCTTAAATATAGCCCATACTTTTATTAACCAAAGCCCATTTGATTTTGGTCAGTATAATTTGACTGCACTTTTTAGTTTGACCTTTCTCTATTATTATTCATAGCCCCTAAACCAGGTTTCGGTTCACTGAATTAGTAAATCGGTAACTCAATGATCAGATTTGTTGTTCTTGTTGATGAAACCCACTGTTCAACCATGATGTTAGAACCTTGCCACTGGTTACATGGAAAACCTATCAAAGCATTTCGTCACTTAATGTACAGCACCTGTGTTACTGTACTTTCATTAAAATTTAGTATTTGTTTGGATTGTTCATCCACTAACGTACTCCTAAGAGCAACTGCAGTGGTGCGAGTATAACCAAAGATCAAAGAGGGAAAAAAAGACCAAAATTTGGGTTTAGTCCGTGCCGTGACACAGCGGTAGAAGACTAAATTTGGTGGGGCGTAAATTATAAGTTCGCCTGGTGTGGGGCGTAAACTTTATCCCCGCCCGACTAAAAAAAAAAAAAAAAAATGGGGCGTTGATATAATGTCCGCCTGGTGTGGGGCGACATTATATCAACGCCTCACCAAAATAAAAAAAAAAAAAAAAAAATGGGGCGTAAACTTTATCCCCGCTTGGTGTGGGGCGTAAACGTTAACCCCGCCTGGTGTGGGGCGTAAACTTTAAGTTCGCCTTTTTGGGGCGAACATTATATCAACGCTCGATTATATTTGGGTTTAGTCTTTGGTCCCCGACCAAATATAATCTGGGATTTGGGTTTAGTCAGGGATTTGGTCGATGGTCCGTCTCGCTACGCCTGGTTCAGAGACCAAACAAATGGGTTTAGTCGCCCACTGTAGTTGCTCTAAACGGCTAATTAAACTTATCTGATACCTCATAGTATAGTTCGCAGTAAACGGCTAATTAAACTTATCTGATACCTCATAGTATAGTTCGCAGTTGTATCTTGGATTTTTCAAGTTAATCATCCCATGATGATGTTTGGTGACGGCTTCATCAACTTCTTAACATCCTTTGATGGGATGAAATATTCATGTCATAGCTTGTCGTTACTTTGTTGTTAATGTCGCATTAATGACAATCTCACAGGGATTTGGAGTGATTCTTTAATTTAAAAAAAAGTGAAATATAAAAATTCAAATGCCTGTTTTCCTTTGGCTAGTTTATATGAGATCATGAGGAACGGCATCAAGTGGAAGTTCATGTCTCGAAGTAGATATTCTCAAGCCATAACGAGGAGATTGCTTCCATAAACTCATTACTAGAAGTGGTGAATATTCAAGAAGGGGTCATTGACTCTAGATTGTGGATGGTGGATAGAAACAATATGGTTGATGCTTATACGGTTAAGTGTGGGTTTGATTCTCTTTGTGACCAAGGTGATAGTAACTTCCCAAATGAGATTATTTGGAGTCGATATTATCCGTACAAAGTAAACTTCTTTCTATGGCTTTTGTACCTTGAAAGGTTGATGACGACGGATAAGCTTTTTAGAAGGGGTATGGATGTGGATAGGGTGTGCCGGTTTTGTGAAGTTGAAGATGAAACAAGTGCCCATTTATTCTATGAATGTTGGCGAACAAAAAGAATTTGGGATTATTTTGCCGAAGGATGCAACTTCAATTGGAATTATGATACTAATATTTCCACAACTATAAAAGATTGGAGTTATGATTGGGGTGATGAAAGACTTGACCGTATATGGAACAACTTACCTAAGTTGCAATATGGTGGTGCATTTGGAAAGAAAGGAATTCTAGAATATTCAACAACAAAAAGAGAAATTTGGAAAGTTTAATTCGAGATATTAAAATCCAAGCCTATTTTTGGGCGGAGGCAAACACTAGAATGTTGGGTTTGACGGCGAACATGGTAGTAGCTCTATGGGACTCGTATTTCTATCGGCCGCTTTGAGGTGGATGTGAGGCGTTTGGTGTTTGTTTGTTTCTTTGTATTCTCACTTGGATATTTGTTCTTTGTCCTTTTGGGTGATCGATCTAATTTCCGTCTCCTTTTTGTGTCGGTTGTTTTTATTGGGTTGAGGTACCCCCTTAACTACCTCTTTTTCAATGAATCATTTCCTCTTGACCGATCGAAAAAAAAAAAAAAATCTAGGGTTCATGTTTGGAGGAATAAGAAGAGGGAAAAACTACGATATATCTCTAAAATCAGTTGGATAAATTGTGGGTTATGATATGGGCTATGGTTAATAAATTGAAAATAAATTAGGGGCTATCAATAATATGGGTTATGGCTAATAAATTAGGGGCTATCAATAATATGGGTTATGGTTAATAATATGTCAAGAAATATATGGGGAAGGATCTTGTTGCACATACCTCGAACAGATAATCCACTGCATATATTCCCAAGTTAAGAAGTAGAATCCAATATATCCCTTTTACACCATTGTTAATTAGTTTCTCACTTGCCATCTCAGGTTCCACAAGCAAGTGTATATTCTCGAAATCGTAAATGCAAGAAACAAAATTTTGTATTATGAAATCTGCTAAATTCTATATATGCAAAAGTACATTAAAAAGGATATTCTTGTTTGCTAAAGTTTATTTGAGTTTCGAATTATGTAAATTTTAGATTAATCATTTATTGATGTAATTGATCTTTTTGTAACTTGTAAGCAGGGTTTCATAACAACGAAAACACGAGGTATTAGCTTCTTCCATCAAAAATATGAATAAAATACTTAACAGAGTCGTATGAAATCTTCCTTTACATTTTTTCTAATTTCTCTTTAGGTAATTAGAGAAACTACCAAAAAACAATGGATGATATCGGTATGGTTTCGAACAGACTTTACTGAGAATACAGGAACTAACTAATGCCCGATTCGGATTACAATTGCTAGAGTCAAATAACTGGGGAGCTTTTGCCTGGGTGCACATGGTTGGAGGAAATACCCTTCATCTTAATTAGTTTCCACACATGCCACATAGTAAATGAAATGTTATGCAATTGAGATACAATAGTTGGTTTATTCGGAGCATTTAGATCAAACCAGCTTTTGATCCATTCCAATATGTTCTTACCCTGCATCAGTTGAGAAAGATTGATATCCACAGAAAAGAAGATATTCTTAAATACTTTGACAATCACAAAATAGATGTTGATGTGTTTCCATCTGCCCATTACATAGAGGACACACAGGACTAATTTGACTATTGAATCTAACCAGTCTGTCTCTTAAAGGCAAACATTGGTGAATGAATTTCCATAAGAAGTGTTGGACTTTAATTTGTAGCCTAGTTTTCCAGACCTGTCTCCAAGAAATATCAGGAGTTAGAATACTATTAGGAACAATGTTGTTTAAGATAGACCTATAAGCGGTTAGAAAACTGCAAAAACACACCAACTTTGGCACCTTGGGCGCCTTTTACAACATAGTTTAGGGGAGACCTTCTAGTGATGGAATCCAACTATCTTTCCGTATTGAAATGTTGGTTCCATCACCTGCTACTTCCCAACAGTAAAACTGTTTTATGATCAATGCACCATCATGGATTAAGGTTTGCAATGTAATGATCTAGACCCACACAAAAGGACAGTTTATAGTTGCATACTTGTTGCTGCTCGCCTCAACCATGTGCACTGTGACATTCCATGTATCTTTTTCGGGTTTAAGAAAACTTACTAACCAAATTTTGTGCTTAGAATGCTTAAAAATCTAGTAATCAAGTGCCTTTAACACTCTTAGGTTATCCCTTAGTGATACTAATAGTGATGATTAGTAGTTTTGATAAAAACTTAGGCATGTCTTACGTGTGTCATTTACCGAAGTAGTCTGGGGAATTTGGAGTACTCTGTTAGTATTAAAATTTTAAAGGGATAAGAAAGTGAGGAGGCTGGATTTTCTTCTTCTCCTTTCTCTTTTTCTCCTCCATCATCTCTCTGCGGTAGAATTAAAATCTAGAACTCGACTGAAATTTTGCTCGGATAAAGTGAAGAGTTTGATGCATGGATTTGCTGCTGATTCTAGTATTGATTGGTCTTAAGAGCAGAGTGAGGGAATTCGTTCGTCTGTTCTCAATTTGAGGTAATCATTTTCGCACTCAACTGAAGTGATTTTTATCATTTGGAGGGTTTGTGTATCACACTGGATTTATATGTGTGTTTGATAAAATCTTTCTTGTAGATTTCTCCTTTGAATTTAAGTTGTAAACGGAAAAAAATTAGGGTTCATATTAGTTTGGGCCTTTTCCCCAAGATCTGTTAATAATGACTAATTCTTGTTAAACACTTAAGCGGGTTTGTGTGGATTTATTTAAATTTTAGTTATGTAGTAGTATTGAGATAAATATCTCATTGGTTTGAAGATATAGCTTGGCTAAACTTGATTTTGGCATATATATGTGTATCCTATGGAAAGGGTAGAATCCACACAAAATATAATGTTTTGCAATATGATTGAATTGGCAAATTTTATCTGTTTTGAAGCTATAAGAACTGATCTAGATGAGGTGTTTAATGAAATGCCTTAGTAAGATTTTGGGTTTGGTTAATGATTGTACAGATGCATGTTGTGTGAGTACTGGCGTTGCTTCTATAAATTCTACATTTTGTTTTAGTGTACAACATTATAATACCTGAACACCGATATGAAGGTTCCCGAAAGTCGAAAAATTGTTAATATGTTTGTATGGCCACCCTTAGTAAGTTTGTGGCCTCTGTTCATTTCATTGGGTTAGCATAGCTAGATTTTTTTGTGAGTCTATCTTGTTGGAAATAAAAGATAATGGAGTTATGTTTTGATTAGAAAGGATGTTTCTATTACATAAGGGAGTTTATGGTGGTTCTGGGTTAGTGCCAAACTCTTCAATTCCACCATATTGGATGTCTACTTGGTGAGTTCTGAGAAGTGGAAATAATGATGAAAGTTTGATCATTGTTTCACTTAGTATCACTATCATTTGTTAAGTCCTCTTATTTAGACACATAGTTTTCTTCTGTTTTATATAGCTCAAGTTCACTACAGTAGCGTACTTCATTTCTTGCTGGCATGTTTTAGCCAAAGATACTCATACGGTGCCTTTGTTGTAAGGAGTAGCTAATGGCTGTTCCTTGATCAACAACTTGGCTATGTAGCTCTGCGTGTTGGTACTGTGTAATTTAGTATCACCATTTTGAATCGTGTTTACACTAGACTGTTTGGTGTTGTTACTATCCCTTCTTTTACTTCATTGGAAATGAAAAGAGTTATGTTTCTTAATGGATTTTAGTTATGCAAATGTATGTATCATGCTAGTGCCGATACAGAGAATACAGACCCTTGCTTTATGCCTTAAATTGGAAGTTGTGAATGTTGCTCGCTCTACGCAAGTATTATTTTTGAAGTCTACGTAGTGTAATTAGCTTAGTTCGCAAAGTGTATATATCGAGGTACCACTAGTTACATAATTATTCATTTCCTACTGATTATGATAATGATGTAGTGAACTAAACATGGCTAGTGTTTAACTTGGGATTGAACTGAATTATGTAGTGAGTAGTGTATATACTTGAACCTATGGCCTTAATTTGGTACACAATGGACTTGAATATTATATAAATATTGGTATAGTGGATTACAGTCTCACTCGTATTGCTAGGCTTGCATTTTAATATGAAAACAACTCTTGGACAGTTAGAAAATGAGGTAGCTACTTGTGAGGGTCAAATGAATCATTGAAAAACTAATTTGACGACTGTGCTTTAAAAAGAGCTTAAACGGCATACAAAAGACCATAATGTGGTTTTCTTTTGTATGCGATCTCTTGGATTTATTCAATTACAGTACCTTCTAACTGGGTACCAATTTTACATTTTCTTATATTGTTCCTCATCTGAGTAGAGTGCTTGCTGCAATCTATATAAATCATCATAGGGGCAAGTGGCATATCTTGAACTTGGATTTAGACTTTGAAGCCGTAACTTTTCCATGTCATGTTAATGCTCGTGTAGGTCTAGTGTAAATGAAGTAGTACTTTAGCTATCGTTAATGCTTTTGGTTCCAAATCTATCACAGTGTTTGAAGGGAAATTGAGACACATGGAGTGATAGTGCACTAAATGCTTAAGTCTTACCTTTCTTTCATTTCTGATCACGGAATGCTTTTGCTTGTAAAACTTCTTACTTGCTGGCAGCAAGTGAAATTGTCACAGTGATTTTGATGATAGATTATAGCATGAATCGGTACCCACACTCATTTTGATATACATACATATGTACTGTAGCTAAGTTAGATGTTAGAACTGACGTGTCAAATTGGTTCTTGTAAATTTGTTGGTACGGTGCCACGGCATCTCATCCGCGTGGGAAGCTCATGGGAGTCGAATCATTTTGATTTCTTTTGTATGTGAGTGTTTCATTCCGGGCTGTCTGTTATTTGGAAAATGTGGGGATCTATTTTGGCTTTGGCGGAGCTACGACAAATAAATTTTGTTTCTTATCTTCATTGTTGATGGTAAATGATATTGTTGTTTTTACTGTTCCACAGCACCTATTTTCTCCAGGATCCTAATTGTTGTTGGTACTATTTGAAGCTATTGTGATTCTAGTATTGGTATTTTCTTTTAGGTGTTCGCTCATACCTAAATAAATAAACTTGACACCTGACTAATGTTGCCAATGGGATATTTATAGTCATACTTAGATTTGTTAGAATAATGTGTTTGGACAGTATAGCCTATGTACTCGTTAAGATTGCAGTATCCCCAATTTATGAACTAAATTTAAATTAATTTCCTAGTTATTCATATATATAACATTTTATTTTACTAGAAGTGATTATTAACTTGAATATGAATTACTTTTGGATGCAAGAGTATTTTGGAAAATATGGAGCCTTCTGTACATCTTTGGCTCAATTGGAGTAGTGTTTTACTCGTAATTCATTTGTATACTGCAAGTGGAAAAAGTTTACTTGATATTTGGTGAGAGATAGTTGCTACTAGTATAGGTAGTTCATACTATCTAAAACGATTGACGAACTACGGTCGTGCTTGATCCCTTCGAGCAACGGAGAGGGTACGTAGGCAGCCGCTATGCGGTTCAGCACAACTCTACAAGGGTGTTCATATCATCCGAAAGATTGGTTCTTTGTCTTGGCGATTCATACCACCTATTCTAGATGATTGCAACCTTGTCATGACAACCGGACATGAGAGTTATTAGTAGTGGCAATCTGCCATGGAAATTTTAGTGGTGGCAATAGTGGCCATGAGAATTATTAGTGGTGGCAAATCGGCCATGGAAATCTTAGTAGTGGCAAATCGGCCATGGAAATTTTAGTGGTGGCAACTGGCCATGAGAATTATTAGTAGTGGCAACTGGCCATGGAAATTTTAGTGGTGGCAACTGGCCATGAGAATTATTAGTGGTGGCAACTGGCCATGGAAATCTTAGTAGTGACAACTGCCATGGAAATTTTAGTGGTGGCAAATCGCCATGAGAATTATTAGTGGTGGCAACTGCCATGGAAATCTTAGTAGTGTAACCGCCATGGGAATCTTAGTGGTGGCAACGGCCATGAGAGTTATTAGTAGTGGCAATCGCCATGGAGATCTTGGTAGTGGCAACTGGCCATGGAAATCTTAGTAGTGGCAACTGGCCATGAGAGTTATTAGTAGTGGCAACTGGCCATGGAAATCTTAGAATTGGCATCTGGCCATATAAGTCTTATTTTTGGGCAACTGGTCATCTCTCATTTTGACAACTGGTCATCTCTCATAATTGGAGAACAAATACTAAGTGTGCTTGCTTATAATGCAGTTTGGGTGATTCAAATTTGATTAGCTCAAAAGAATTTAAAGGTCCGGTTACTTGAGTGACGTATCGGAGTGTTGGAGTTTGCTAAGCGGGCCGAAACCCGGTTCGCTGGAAGTCCAGATTCACCGATTCGTCACATGCACCCAGGCAAAATCTCCCCAGTTATTTGACTCTAGCAATTGTAATTCCAATCGGGCATTAGTTAGTTCATGTATTCTCAGTAAAGCTGTTACGAAACCATACCGATATCATCCATTGTTTTTTGGTAGTTTCTCTAATTAGCTAAAGAAAAATTAGAAAAAATGTAAAGGAAGATTTCATACGACTATGTTAAGTATTTTATTCATATTTTTGATGGAAGAAGCTAATACCTCGTGTTTTCATTGTTATGAAAACCTGCTTATAAGTTACAAAAAGATCAATTACATCAATAAACAGATTGTTGTAAAATTTACATAATTCGAAACTCAAATAAACTTTAGCAAACAGTAATGTCCTTTTTAATGTACTGCATAGGAATTTAGCAGATTTCATAGTACAAAATTTTGTTTCTTGCATTTCAGAATATACACTGCTCGTGGAACTGAGATGGCCAGGCGAGAAACTAATTAACAATGGTGTAAAAGGGATATATTGGATTCTACTTCTTAACTTGGGAATATATGCAGTGGGTTATGATATGGGCTATGGTTAATAAATTGAAAATAAATTAGGAGCTATTAATAATATGGCTTATGGTTAATAAATTAGGGGCTATCAATAATATGGGTTATGGTTAATAATATGTCAAGAAATATATGGGGAAGGATCTTGTTGCACATACCTCGAACAGATAATCCACTGCATATATTCCCAAGTAGATTCCAATATATCCCTTTTACACCATTGTTAATTAGTTTCTCGCCTGGCCATCTCAGTTCCACAAGCAGTGTATATTCTGAAATCGTAAATGCAAGAAACAAAATTTTGTATTATGAAATCTGCTAAATTCCTATATATGCAGTACATTAAAAAGGATATTACTGTTTGCTAAAGTTTATTTGAGTTTTCGAATTATGTAAATTTTAGATTAATCTGTTTATTGATGTAATTGATCTTTTTGTAACTTGTAAGCAGGTTTTCATAACAATGAAAACACGAGGTATTAGCTTCTTCCATCAAAAATATGAATAAAATACTTAACAGAGTCATATGAAATCTTCCTTTTCATTTTTTCTAATTTCTCTTTAGCTAATTAGAGAAACTACCAAAAAACAATGGATGATATCGGTATGGTTTCGTAACAGCTTTACTGAGAATACTGGAACTAACTAATGCCCGATTCGGATTACAATTGCTAGAGTCAAATAACTGGGGAGATTTTGCCTGGGTGCACATGGTTGGAGGCGAGCAGCAATAAGTATGCAACTATAAACTGTCTTTTTGTGTGGGTCTAGATCATTACATTACAAACCTTAATCCATGATGGTGCATTGATCATAAAACAGTTTTACTGTTGGGAAGTAGCAAGTGATGGAAACAACATTTCAATACGGAAAGATAGTTGGATTCCATCACTAGAAGGTCTCCCTAAACTATGTTGTAAAAGGCGCCCTGGGCGCTCGCCTAGGTGCCCAAGGTTCCAAAGTTAGTGTGTTTTTGCAGTTTTCTAATTATAGGTCTATCTTAAACAGCACTGTTCCTAATAGTATTCTAACTCCTGATATTGCTTGGAGACAGGTCTGGAAAACTAGGCTACAAATTAAAGTCCAACACTTCTTATGGAAATTCATTCACCAATGTTTGCCTTTAAGAGACAGACTGGTTAGATTCAATAGTCAAATTAGACCTATGTGTCCTCTATGTAATGGGCAGATGGAAACACATCAACATCTATTTTGTGATTGTCAAAGTATTTAAGAATATCTTCTTTGCTGTGGATATCAATCTTTCTCAACTGATGCAGGGTAAGAACATATTGGAATGGATCAAAAGCTGGTTTGATCTAATTGCTCAGAAAAGACCAACTATTGTATCTCAATTGCATAACATTTCATTTACTATGTGGCATGTGTGGAAACTAAGATGCAGGGTATTTTTTGATAATCTGCAGGTGAATGAACAGTCCATTAAAAGAGGGATCAAAAATCACATAAGTGATTGGAGTAGGTGTCAGGCTAACACTACTAATAGAAATATTAGTAATTCTCAGAATATATATATGTCACATTTGGAAGAAGCCAGAATCTCCTAATCTCAAGCTGAACTTTGATGCTGCTATTTGTAGATTTAATATGATCAAAAATCACATAAGTGATTGGAGTAGGTGTCAGGCTAACACTACTAATACAAATATTAGTAATTCTCAGAATATATATATGTCACATTTGGAAGAAGCCAGAATCTCCTAATCTCAAACTGAACTTTGATGCTGCTTTCTGTAGATTTAATATAGTTGCAGGAATAGGACTAATTATTCGTAATGAAACAGGTCAATGCAATGGAGCAAGAAGTGCGCACCAGTGACCCAGTCACAGCAATTGATCCAGAACATGCAGAAGCGTTAGTGGCTTTGGATGCTGTTTTGTGGGCTAAAGAGCAGAATATTATCAATCTACACCTCGAAGAGGGCAGCTAAAGAGTAGTGAATGCAATCAATGGCTGGAAGAATGCAGTCAAGTGGACTACAAACAATACTCCCTCCGTTTCTGGGAAAGAGATACTCTTACTTTTTTCAATTTGGCCTATTTTTAGGCTAAAATGAAAAAGTGAAAGTATTACTTTTCCAAAAACAGAGGGAGTATTATTCAAGATTGCCTGAAAAGTTTAAGTACTAGTACCAGTAGTGAAGCATGGCAAGATAATATGCCAGTCTGGTTAACTTCAGTAAATCTGAAAATGCTATAACAATGTAGTTTTTACCTTCATCAATTCAATCAATCTTTCGCATTAGAAAAAAAAAAAAACCGTAATTCATGAACCTCTGGTACTTAGTTTCTAAGAATCTGTGCTGTTAAACTAGTGAACGAGACATAAATTAATAAGAAATCTGGAGTCATAGGCAGCCTAAACACAGAGCTAGGTTTAGGCAAATTTAAATTTATGCAAATTAAGGTAAAAGAGCTGACCACAAATTGCCAATTGGAGCAAAAAATACAAAGCAAAGGTGCTTAGGAAAGCTTTTTTTTTCGAATCTGCTCCTGAATCGCCTTCCAGCATCCTGATCAAGCAAAAAAAAAACGATTATCTTCACCCCGCAAAATATAAAATAAGTAATTACGACCGTCTCGATCTGAAAGATAACAATACCAGACAAAGGAATCAAAAAAAAAAAAAAAAAAAAACAAACGAGAACAGAACAGAACAAACATAGAAGTCTATTTAGAAACTTACAAGTGATCATAAGTGTTGGAAATATGGGCACCCATGTGTGTGTGCATGCCCAAAATCCATCTTGGGTGGATGAGTAAAGTCATATGCTTGATTTTGTCAAAGGAAAAATCCTTCTCCAACTAAGTAAGCCATGGTGAAACATGTGTCTTGTTTCTTGCCACCATGTATTTGCATGAAGCTAACAAGTGTTTGATCACTTACTCCATGTGTTTACTCCATGACTCCAAGTGTTAGAACTTGTGACATGTGTTTGATTTTTGCTCCCAAAAGCTTGACACTTGCCAAGAGTACATGCTTGAAATTCAAGTATAAATAGACTCATAATTCTCATATGTTGGGAAGTAACTAAGTAAGAAAGAAATGAGTTTAGCAAGTAATAAGCTAAGTATGGAGAGTAATCAAACTAGCTAGAGAGTATGTAAGTGAGCATTCTAGTTAGCTAGCAAAGTCTTCTAGTATTCAAACATTAGTTGTAGAATCATCAAAATCCCTTAGTGTCCTTTGGAGAGGAAGTTGAAGTTCTATACGGTATTTAGTTTGTGGAAATAAAGTTTGTGCTCATTTTTGTGGCACCTACTCACCGCCGAGTTTGGAGGTTCAAGAACGTGAAACGCAAGTGATCCATTGGTTCGACGTCATCCTCATTTGGAGCGATTACAAGGTACGACCTAATAACCCGCTTCCGCATTTCATTTGTTCAACTTACATATATATTAGTTATATATGACTTACATTGGTATCAGAGCCTTTTATGCGTTTTCGTTATTTTTTTGAACGAACCATGGACTAAACGGCCACTTCCTAAAAGGACTATGACCTAAAATTAATTATGTGGAGACATCACCTTTGTGGTTTAATGTGTTCCAATTTACGGCCCGACACCACCATCCAATGGACCAAGGACTAAACGGCCTCTTGCTTCGAAAGGACCACGACCTAAAATCAATTTTGTGGAACAATCACCTTTGTGGTTGATTTAATTAATTTCATATTAATATAACATACATGATATTAATATTTTTTTTAATATGATTAATTTGTTGAATCATGTTGTTTAATTTAATATCATTAGTTTCATCATAAGTGTCTTGCTCAACAAAAATACTTAGTGTATGTGTTTGCGAAAATATGTATTACTTTGTGTATTTTCAGAATTTTAGAAAAATCTAAAAGTGGATTTTTCATTACTTCTGAAACGGGGCATATTTTTATTTTATTTTTTCATTAGTTGAAAAATAATTTACTTGCTTTATTTTCATTAGTTGAAAATAATTTCAATAATATATGCTTCCGAAAAAGTGCATATTTTTGCTTTATTTTCGTTAGTTGAAAATAATTCGTGAGCGAGGTACTTTGAAAACTAGTAGCAAGAAACTCCTGATTTTGTGTCCGTTTTCCACATGATGTACTTTGTTTATATGTAGCTTATTTATCCCTGTTGATAGATAACTAATCATCATATGTTGGTTGATTTTAAGTGGTTTTATTGGCTTAAGTTATGTGTTTTACCAATATTTATTAGTCCAAATTAATTGACAGAGGTTATATTAAAATGCATATTTGGGTGATGATTATGAGCCTAGCGAAATTTTCGATCTCGGATTTGTGTGTAGATATGATTTTATCAATTAGATTTTGAGACAATATAGTGAGTGGACACGTAATAATAATGTCCAACTTTGTGCAACAAACGTGTGGAAATGGCTAGCAACAATGTGATTGTTGATCTCAATAAGGGTGACAAACTTGATGGGAAGAACTATGATGTGTGGCATAGAAAAATCCGATACTTGTTGGATGAAGGAGGAAAAATGGAACTCCAAACAAATAAAATGGTCCGACCCGCAGAGGGTCATACTTCCCAACACCGTCGTGAACTTGAAGCCTACGAAACTTGGGTTAAGAAAGATCGTAGTGCACGCCACACTATGTTGAGTAGCATGCACAATGATCTGATTGGAGAATATGAGGATTTTCCTACTGCCAAGCAAATGTGGGACCAACTGAAATTTGACTTTGGTGGTACGTCCACCACTAGATTTCGCAGATTAGTGCTGAAATTTGAGGTTTACCGAAAGGATCCCAAGCATTCAATGACAGAACATATAAGAAGGATGTCGTCAATGATTTCGTGAGTGTAAATCTGCTGGGAATGTTCTAAGTGATGAACAACAAGTTTTAGATGTGATAAGATCATTGCCTGATTCTTGGGTGCATATGAAGCAAATTCTTACTCATAATGAAAGCATCAATAATTTCTCTGACATCTCTCGACACGTTGAGCTTGAAGCTGAACGCCAAGAGGCGACACGTGTGGCTACCTTGTATACTCAAGGTGAGCGCAAACCACAAAGTAAGCGCAAGAAAAATAGCCAAAGGGATGCGGAAAAGGCAGAAAAACCAGCTAAGCGCCGTCGTGGCAAGCGTCTTTGGGTAAAAGACAAATCTAAGATGAAATGCTATAACTGTGGAAACAAAGGACACTTTGGCCGTGAGTGCACTGAGCCCAAAAAGGTACTTTGTTCATTTAACTCTATTTACACATCTGTGGGTTCACATGTAATGGTTGCTCACTCTCTCCCTGAATGGATTGTAGATATGGGAGCAACAAAACATGTAGCTCGAGATCGAGCTGGGTTCGTAGATTATCGACGTATTTCACATGGTACATATATAGTTTATATGGGCAATGTCACATGTGAGGATTCTATGGGAATTGGCACATATCAGCTCTCTATGCGCTCTGGACGCATTTTAACACTTCACAATGTGTTATACGTACCAGGAATTCATCATAATCTACTTTCAGTTATTTCTCTTCTTAGTTTAGGGTACTCTTTTAAAATAGAAGACGGTAGGTTGGACATCTTCTTTTATGGTACTTTGTTTGGACATGGTTATTTATGTAATAACTTCTTTAAATTAGACTTGTTTAATTTTGTTTCTTCTGAGACTTTAGTGTCTGATGCTAGTAGTAGTAGTGTTATTGAATGTGTAACTTGGCATGCTAGACTAGGACATATCAGGCAAGATAGGATGACTCGGTTAGCTCGAGAAGGCCATCTAGGATCACTCGCTAAAGTTTCCTTACCCGTATGTGAACCTTGTCTAGAAGGAAAAGCTTGTAGGAAACCTTTTGGTAAGGCCAAACGTGCTACTCAACCTCTTGAGTTGGTACATTCTGATATTTGTGGACCTATGAATGTGAGAGCTAGACACGGTTATTCTTATTTTCTCACATTTATTGACGACTATACGCGATTTGGTTATGTATATTTGATTGCTCACCGCTGTGAAGCCTTGGATTGTTTCAAGCGCTTTGTTGCAGAAGTTGAGAATCAAACTGAGAAGAGTTTAAAGACTCTCCGTACTGACCGTGGACGCGAATATTTATCCGATATGTTCAGGGAATTTTGTGAGAGTAAGGGAATAACTAGGCAACTTACTATTCCAAATACTCCCCAACAAAATGGTGTTGCAGAAAGACGGAATAGAACATTATTGGATATGGTTAGATCAATGATGGCGCAAGCCAACCTCCCAATATCTTTCTGGGGGGATGCTATTATGACTGCGGCCTACATTTTGAATCGTGTCCCAACTCAATCGGTTCCTTCTACGCCATATGAACTTTGGAAAGGCGAAAAACCTAATTTAGGAAATTTGCGCCCATGGGGTTCAGCTGGTTATGTTCACAACGCTTCTCATGTATATGGAAAGCTAGGTCCTAGAGCAAGAAAGCTTGTCTTTATAAGATATTCTGATTGCTCAAAAGGATATGTGATGTATGGTGAACATCCAAGTGGAGGGATGACTGAGATAGAGTCCAGAGATATTGTTTTCATTGAAAATGATTTCCCTCGAATCAGTGACATTAACAAAAACTTGGAACTCTTTGAAATATAAGAGAGATATCTTACCATCTTCGAGCGAAGGTAGAGAATTAGTTTCTCAACCTATAATTGTTGAAGATAGCGGGAGTGATCTAAATCCTAGTGGGAGTGAACCGCTAGAGACACAAGTTTTTAAACCACGCCGAAGTGAGCGTGGAAAAGTACCCCGTCGTCACTTTGAGATTGAAGGGGGAATATTAATGTATGCTGCGAGTATTGAAGATGAGCCTACTTCTTTTAGAGAAGCCATCCCTTCATCCGATTGCAATAAATGGCTTTTTGCAATGCAAGAGGAAATTAAATCAATGGATAAGAATGACGTTTTGGAGTTTGTTGATCTTCCGCCTGGGCGAAAGGCCATTGGAAACAAATGGGTCTTTAAAATTAAACGCAAGGCGGATGGTTCAATCGAAAAATACAAAGCTCGTCTGGTGGCAAAAGGATATACTCAACAAGAGGGTATTGACTATGAGGAAACATTTTCTCCTGTGGTAAGGTTTGCCTCAATTCGCCTCGTGCTTGCTATTGTTGCATATTTGGATTTAGAATTGTTCCAGATGGATGTTAAAACTGCATTCCTTAATGGGGAACTAGACGAAGAGATTTACATGTCTCAACCAACGGGTTTTGAGGTCAAAGGACAAGAGCGCAAAGTTTTATGTCTCAAACGTTCCATTTATGGCCTCAAACAATCGTCTAGACAATGGTATATGCGTTTCCATCAATCTATCACCTCTTCTGGTTATGAAATGATTGAGGAAGACCATTGTGTGTACATTAAACGATCCCACGAAAGAATTCTTATCCTAGCCTTATATGTCGATGACATTCTATTAGCAGGTAATGATCTAGAAGGAATTGTCGCCACTAAGAAGTGGTTGTCCTCTAATTTTGAAATGACGGACATGGGTGAAGCTAATTATGTATTAGGTGTTAAGATCACGCGATACCGCTCAAGAAGGACTCTTAGTTGTCTCAAGAGACTTACATAAAAAAGATACTTGAGCGCTTTCGAATGCATGATTGTATACACATTGACACTCTTATGGACAAAGCATGTGTCCTAAGTAACGATCAATGCCCTAAGAATGAGGAAGAAAATAAATACATGTTCAATGTACCATATGCATCTGCGGTTGGGAGTCTTATGTACGCTATGTTGTGTACTAGACCCGACATCAGGTTTGAAGTAGGGATGGTAAGTCGTTACCAAAGACCATGGACCAGATCATTGGAAAGCAGTTAAAAGGATATTTCGTTATCTTAAAGGGACTGCTAATCTCCTCTTTGTTACCATGGTGAAGACATTAGACTCAGAGGATTTAGCGATGCCGATTGGAGCAACGATATAGATGAGTTTAAATCCACTTCAGGATACATTTTTAAACTTGGAGTGGTGCAATCACTTGGTGTAGTCAGAAACAAAAGTGTATTGTGATCGCTGTCGTATGCGTCAAAAATAATTTCACTTTCCTAAAGTATATGATAAGAAAGAGTTCGTATCCACAGAGGCAATTGTAGTTATTTCGTAATCAATTTCTTAAAGTAACCAATTGGGGGATTTGGAATTTTATGTAAGCAATAAAAGTAAATTAAAAGCAAAGTAAATTGTAGAGAATAATCAATGGAGACAGATATTGGTCAAGGAATTCATCTTCAATCTTAGACATGTGATTGATTATATGATTAGAATTATGATTTAATCTCTTGTGTTATCAAAAGCCTAGAGAATCAAGAAAGCAAGATAATCTATTAATTTCTCAAGTTCATCAACACACACATTAGGGCTGCGTATCTATTTCTATTAAGTTTCAGAAATAGGCTAATCAATGCAATTGTCATGCGTTGCGCAAAACAATTCGGATAATGGTCAAACTCTACATATGATTACGAGAGTGTATCACTACAAACCGTAAACATATCATGCTACTTGTATTCAAGGTTATCGCTTGATGAAAAACCCTAAAATAACTATGGACTAAGATGCAAGTTCAATTAATTGGCCACTTAACTAATCAAACACCATAATCCTATCACAATACTTCAATCATGTGATCATAAAAACAAAGAGAGAATTGAACGATAATCAAGAGAGAAAACTAATACATAAAGCAAACACAAGTTTTAGAAATCGGACTACATCCTTAACCAATAATAGAGAATTTAGCTACTCATAGCTATGGAGTTCATCACAAAATATCAATGGAATAAAGAAGAAGATGAACAAAAGCAAACCCTAGTTGTGCAACCAAAAACGGCTCTCCAAAGTTCCAAGAATAAGATATGCGATGTTGTAGAAGACCTTCCCTTTTATAGCTTTTCTCCCACTTCTAAAATTAGGTCTAGTCTTCAAAGTCCATTAGATGAGAATCCACCAAGCCCAAAAGAAGGAGAAACCCATGTAGAAAATATGACCCAAAAATCGTCGCCGGAAAACTGGTATTGTGGCCGGAAATCGGCCGGAAAAGTGCCCGGAAAACGACTCCGGTGACCGGCAAAGTCCGCCCGGTCACCGGTCAACGGGTCGGATCGGTCAACTAGTCAGCTCGGCGGGTTAAGTGAGTCGAGTCGGTCAATGATCCACTCAGCGGGTCAACTCACTCACTGATCGAGTCATAGTATGAGTCAGTCACTGAATGACCTAAAGTATATAAGAAAGAGTATATGATAAGAAAGAGTTCGTATCCACAGAGAGGCAATTGTAGTTATTTCGTAATCAATTTCTTAAAGTAACCAATTGGGGGGGTTTTCTGAATTTTATGTAAGCAATAAAAGTAAATTGTAGAGAATAATCAATGGAGACAGATATTGGTCAAGGAATTCATCTTCAATCTTTGACATGTGCTTGCGTATATGATTAGAATTACAATTTAATCTCTTGTGTTATCAAAAGCCTAGAGAATCAAGAAAGCAAGATAATCTATTAATTTCTCAAGTTCATCAACACACACATTAGGTCATGGTATGTGAATTCTACCTAAAGAATAACCTAACGCCTTGCGCTAATCAAGTTCAATTCCTAGGAGCATTAAGTTTCAGAAATAGGCTAATCAATGCAATTGTCATGCGTTGCGCAAAACAATTCGGACAATGGTCAAACTCTACATATGATTACGAGAATGTATCACTACAAACCGTAAACATATCATGCTACTTGTATTCAAGGTTATCGCTTGATGAAAAACCCTAAAATAGCTATGGACTAAGATGCAAGTTCAATTAATTGGCCACTTAACTAATCAAACACCATAATCCTATCACAATACTTCAATCATGTGATCATAAAAACAGTAGAGAATTGAACGATAATCAAGAGAAAACTAATACATAAAGCAAACACAAGTTTTAGAAATCGGACTACATCCTTAACCAATAATAGAGAATTTAGCTACTCATAGCTATGGAGTTCATCACAAAATATCAATGGAATAAAGAAGAAGATGAACAAAAGCAAACCCTAGTTGTGCAACCAAAAACGGCTCTCCAAAGTTCCAAGAATAAGATATGAGATGTTGTAGAAGACCTTCCCTTTTATAGCTTTTCTCCCACTTCTAAAATTAGGTCTAGTCTTCAAAGTCCATTAGATGAGAATCCACCAAGCCCAAAAGAAGGAGAAACCCATGTGAAAATATGACCCAAAAAATCGTCGCCGGAAAAGCGTGGTATTGTGGCGGAAAACGGCCAGAAAAGTGCCCGGAAAACGACTCAGTGGCCAGAGCAAAGTCCGCCGGTCACCGGTCCAACGGGTCGGATCGGTCAACTAGTCACTCGGCGGGTTAAGTGAGTCGAGTCGGTCAATGATCCACTGTGGTCAACTCACTCACCGATCGAGTCGGAGTATGAGTCGATATGTGAATGACCGAGCGAACTGAAAGTTGTCTTGGCTCAACCCATTGCACGAGGCATAGCCGTGTAACACCAAGATGGCCCCGCATTGTCACTTTACTTCCGGCCATAGTGGCCTGCACCTCTAAATGCGCAACCGCAACACTCGGACTACGCCAACTCCATTCCAAAGACTCTCACCCCGCTCTTATGTAACTCCTAAAAGCATTTGCAACTCCACTGACCCAGCATCAACTGAAACAGCTCCATAACTTGCACTTCCATCCCTGTCTGCTCATAACCCAGCCAACATTGTAGCTCCACCTGAGTACCACCAACAACTCGACCTCATTACCACTAATTCATACCACAGCCTTCAATCCTGCACTTCTTCCTGCCACTGCAAACTGTTACCAACACAACTTCCATGTCTGTCACCTATCCCACAAGAAATAGCACCACACTGCAAGCCCGCAGACTTACGCCATCAGTGCACACAATGACTCATTTCTTTTAATGTGTTGCTTCACTAGGACCAACACTTCCACTGAGCTATACCACCAATTCTCGCTCATTTGGCAAGTCACACCTACAATTCACTGCAACCCTGCCATCACCTGGCTAATTCCATATCCACCACCAAACATTGCCTCACTGCACTGGAACCACCATAGCTGCACATCAAGCCATCTTGTGCCTCCCTGTAATTTCCTAGCCATACATCTCCACAGCATAGGTCTCGGCTACTCCATTGCATGCCCATGTCACATCACAGCTGTAGCCTCTATTGCAATGACCAGCAGCTGCTCAGACTCCAGGCTTTAGCCCCTGTATCTCTAGTTGCTACAGATTCTCCATTGTCTCAACACAACAGACTCAAAGCCATTCCTCCCTGGCTCAAAAACAACCTGCAACCTGAATCTTTACCAAAAGCTCACTAACCCTGCAACCTTGAGCTAACACCACCTTGCACTTGCAAGCACTACCGTCTCGATCGAGCCAATAATTCAACCCCATAGCGGATCCGCACGGCCTCAACTCTTTTCAATACCACCAGCACTCACGAACATTTAATGCCAGCCATGCAATTCCTCATTGTCACTGAAGACCATAACACCATAACTGCTACTCCCGGAATCTCCATCACTCCCATTCTCGGATAGCACCAAACACCACCGCAATCCCAGGCTGCCATTGCCAAAGATTTCAAACACGACCAATAACACCCAACATCTCAACTCCCAACACCATTGCCAGGCTGCAAGACCCATTTCCTCCAGCTCAAACTATGCTCTCTCTCTTTTCAGGCTTCTACAGCAACCTAAATCTTCCCAGCTCTTTAGCAGTGACCACCAATAGCACCTTCCCTGCTTCCAAACATCTCATCCTGCCATCACACTTAGTTCCTGTAATTCGTTCGGGTCAAAAAGAGCGACCGCAACTACCAATTTAAGTAATGTGAAACACCCCATTCTTTTCCATTTTAATCACGTAACCAAAACAAACCCTAAGCGGACCACGATGACCACGATTCACTCCACACTCAAATCCGAGTTGAACCCATTTTCTTATTATCGATTTCGAGCTCGATCTATCCGATTCATCACACGCAATTTCGTCTTCCCCGAATTCCTCCACTAAAGCACAAAGACAACAACTTCTCTTCACCCCAAATTTCATTCAAATCGATTCCAGATCCATCTTCTCGATCTCAAGTTCACTTCTCCACTTCCTCACATTCAATTAATCTTCTTCCTCTGAATTTAAGCTCAACCCCATCGGATCTCTTTCATTTTCTTCCCTTAACGATCTGCAACAGCAACGGCCTGTCCGTTGAATCCCTTTCCTTTCTCTCAATTTCTCTCTTTCTCGATCCGTTTCGGTGAAGAACTAATAATTGAGAAATGAATTTTTCTCAATTTTTGGGCAGTGTAAGAAGGGCCATTAGCTCTAAGCGCCCGGACTGGATAAGGGCCACCTCGGTTTATCTTTAGCTTGTCGCTTTACGAAACCGACCGCTAGCTCTTCCTTGCTCAACTGTCAGTTGCGGGGAACTGACAGTTCATTCTTCGCTGCCTTTGCACAGCCTTAGCCTGCTCCAAGAATCACTCGCCTATGAATTGACCTTCTAGCCCTTTACGCTTCAAATGGGTGATTTCTCCATCTTTTCGTCCGTGCGACTCCAGAGTACCTAATAACTCAAAAACACGCGTAAGATACGCAATTCCCAAGGAAAATAGCAAAGAAATCATAAATACTAGATATAATATTAGGTGTTTTACAACACCTATCATATTGCTCTGTCTACAATGGAAGCAGGCAGTATGTTGCACTTTACGCGGCCCGTCCAAGAAGTTGTCCTGTTGAGGAGATTTCTTAAGATACTCGGTATCTCGGAACATGCAAAAAAAGAAGCGGTGTTGCTTCACAGTGATAGCACATCAGCTTTAGCATATGTGAAAGATCCCAAATACCATGGAAAAACCAAACACATTGGTAGGAGATTCCACTTTATACGCGATATGGTTGCACGAAGAAAGGTTGTTCAATTAGACATATCTTCACAAATAGAATGTTGGCTGACCCTTTGACTAAGCCCATTCCGAAAATTGCTTTTCAATCTCACGTAGAGAACATGGGATTAAACAAGATGTGATATGTGGAACATGTGATAATGACATTATTATTATAAGTATTAATGTTTTCTTAAATGAATATGTTTTTGTAGAAATCATATAGTTTTGATGTGTACACGAATATTTAAGTTGTCGACGGGCAAGAATCGGCCTACTCACACAGTGATTCGCCTTGGCGCTTAGTATAGCGAGCAAGATGAGACGAAAGAAAAGACAATTTTCGTAAAATATGTTTTCTTTGAAAACCATGTGCTTTTGTGTAGCGGCTTTTCTATACAAGTATAAGTCACCTTAATATGTCTAAGATGAGATTTCATAGAGATCGATCATTAAATGTGACCACCATTTAATGAAGCCCATTATAAATCCAGATGTGATTTTTTGAATAGTTACTATGTGAATGACTGTTGGAACAGAAAATCAAGTTAGGCGCCTAAATGGCGATTGGACTAAGATCTGTATGACGTATGCTTTTTCTGTTGGACATGCCCATTTGAGTGGGAGAAACATCATAGCATACACTTTGTGATGTATGTGCTAAGTCGACCGATTGTGAGAGCGATGAACGATTCCCTGCTTCATTGTTGTGTGAGCCACTGGATTAATATCCAATTCATTTACCCCTTTGACTTGAGTTTATGTCATGAAGAGGATACTTAATGATGCTACTTTAGCATGTTTTTCTAATACGATGCAACTTCCCGTATGATGATACATGTCTAGGAAAGGCGTTAAGTTGAATTGGAACGATATGAATTTCTTGGAAGAAAATTTGATGATACACCATGAATTGTGACTCATACCGCGTGTTTTTCGTCTGTCGAAAATCATGAGAACAATTGATAAGATGTACATGGGTGCAATACTACTTGCTAGAGGGATTAAGAGTATTATGTCAGGTGTAGTCAAATTATCTGAGGTAATGAGATACGAACATTCTTTGTGAAGGGTTGATGTCTCCATCTTGACTAAGTAATGAGGTTCTAGTATGGAGCTCCCAAAATGAAGGTATCTCGTGATCGCACAAACTATTTACTAATATGAACATTTTTCTCTTAGGACTTTGATTGGGAAGCATGCTGACGTTACACACACTATGTGTGAGTGGGAGATGTTGGAAATATGGGCACCCATGTGTGTGTGCATGCCCAAAATCCATCTTGGGTGGATGAGTAAAGTCATATGCTTGACTTTGTCAAAGGAAAAATCCTTCTCCAACTAAGTAAGCCATGGTGAAACATGTGTCTTGTTTCTTGCCACCATGTATTTGCATGAAGCTAACAAGTGTTTGATCACTTACTCCATGTTTACTCCATGACTCCAAATGTTAGAACTTGTGACATGTGTTTGATTTTTGCTCCCAAAAGCTTGACACTTGCCAAGAGTACATGCTTGAAATTCAAGTATAAGTAGACTCATAATTCTCATATGTTGGGAAGTAACTAAGTAAGAAAGAAATGAGTTTAGCAAGTAATAAGCTAAGTATGGAGAGTAATCAAACTAGCTAGAGAGTATGTAAGTGAGCATTCTAGTTAGCTAGCAAAGTCTTCTAGTATTCAAACATTAGTTGTAGAATCACCAAAATCCCTTAGTGTCCTTTGGAGAGGAAGTTGAAGTTCTATACGGTATTTAGTTCGTGGAAATAAAGTTTGTGCTCATTTTGTGGCACCTACTCACCGCCGAGTTTGGAGGTTCAAGAACGTGAAACGCAAGTGATCCATTGGTTCGACATCATCCTCATTTGGAGCGATTACAAGGTACGAACTAATAACCCGCTTCCGCATTTGATTTGTTCAACTTACATATATATTAGTTATATATGAC
>JAJJWW010005615.1:0-86506 GCA_023531295.1 Papaver armeniacum | reverse complement strand
ACGACAAATCCTAGCCGCGGCCTGTGGCAAGACCACAACTTTGGCGGTGCGAATCTAGCCTTAACGCGGCGTAAGCCCAACTGCAGCGCGCCAGCAGTACTCACTTTGGCCATGGTAGCCAAATCTAACAACAGCCGCGCCGGCTAACTGGCGGCGCGGTCCTAGCCTTAGCCCGCCTCCAAGCCCGAAACTTTGGCGGCGCGATCTGGCATATGCCGCCAGCCAAGCTGCTTTGTGCGCCGTGACCCAACACAGCGCGGTAAATCCTAGCTTCAGCCAGGCCGTCTGAGCCTGCACCCAGCCGCGCGAATCTGTGCCATTATGGCAGCAAGCCCCCAACTTGTACGACACCAAATCCACAACTAGCCTTGTCCATGACGCTGAATCCACTTCTTGGCCACGGCAGCCAAGCCACAACTTTGTCCACGGCTGCAAATCATGCCAGCCACGCCGCCCAAGCCGTAACTTTGTACAGCGCCAAGTCTAGCCTCTGCATGATCTACCTGTTTTGCGCTGGCCAGAAACTTTAATTGGCGGCAGTCACAACCTTAAGCGTCTTGCCAAGCCAGCACTGGCCGCGGCGCTGGAAATCTAAGCGTAGCCACGCCGCCAAGCCCGCGAGGCATAGCCATGCCACAAACGCCGCAGTGGCTATGCCACCGCTGTGGAAATATTTTTAGCGTCTGCATTCTGTATGGCTATACCGGTATACCGTTAACATTAGCCCTAGCGAGTGTGGCCATGTCGCGCGGCCACCCGCTTCACTCATGAGATGCGATCTCAGCCATCGAAGTTCGCCATGCAGAACTAACAAACTTGTGACAAGTTTTGGGCGGCCAAGCCAAGGCAGGCCTAACAACATCACATGTTATTTTCCTACGGAAAGCCTCTTGATTTCAACTTGCCACGAAGCAAAATGCTACATGTTTTCCACGAAAACACTCGAGACATCAAATATGTCCTAGCTGGGGATACTCATCGGGGTATTGATGCGGCGGTTTACAACGTGTGGCGTGCAAGACGCCGTTATAGGAAAGTGTCATGAAGTAGGACAATCAATGGAGAGCAAGAAGTACGGGTGTAAACGGATCCACTTCCTTCATCATAGAAGCATGGAGTTTACGGCGGTTATACGTTACTTCATTCTTCCGCCACTCAATCGTTTCCACTTCCTACGAGACCGAGGTGCGTTTCAATATGACTTGTATAAATAAGCACGCCTATTTCACCTAAAAACAAGTTTTGGGTCGGCAACATCACGGTATCGAGAAATCACCAAAGAAGTCAGTACCTTTCATTCCGGTTCCACTTTACGAAACAAGTCATAAAACAAGCCACATCTTGAGAATCAACTATTACGGTCTCAACACTGCTCTTCGCTTCCCTCCCTAAGACCAACCCTTCTCCTTCACTTTGTAGTTGAAGCAAGCTTTGGAACGACCATTTCTTGGTTTATGTCGGGATTGTACAAATTGATCTCTCGAATCAAAAGTACTCCAGTGCGGTGCATTGTTTAGGGTTTGGATTCGTTTCTCATCCACACACTTAAAATTACCAAAATCGGCGAAGCTATTTTCACCCACAAACACCTTTGCTAAAGCTTACCAACATGGGCTAGAACTTAGTCTGCTAAATCAAAAATCCACACAAACCATAAGGGTTAGATCATATGAGATCGAATATTAAGGTTAACGAAAGCCGAAATCGGACATCCCATAAACGAAAACACACTAGCAAAAATATTGAACATTCATGCACGTCTATGTAATAGGAAACTATCACGGGAAAAATTATAAAATAATAATTTCATTCATAAATAATTGATAGTTTTATTGAAAATAGACCTTATACAATAATTGAAATAAATCAAAAGCTAGTTGTTTATTTTCTTGGATTAAGTAATACGGCATATAACTCAATCCACTGGTGGTGCTCACGATTGTTCAACTGAGGTTTATTCGGTGTTCGAGCTCTTGAAGCATGTCTCGAGAAACTTATCCGCAACCACTTCCTATTTTCAAGTTTTCAGCTTGAACCTTCATGTCTACAGAGATCGGCTTTTGTTTCCTCGATCCTATCCTTGAGCCAATCTTGATTTGAACCGTCATTATGAGATTGGTTCTTAGTTCTTCAAAACCATGGATATAGTCAATCATCTTACGTCGAGAAAGTATCCACTTGGTTTTGTTGGATCTTGAAGGTTGTAAGCCAACGGACATGACTCGTCTTGGGATCAGCGAGAACTATCGAGAATCACTAATCGAGACATGATTTTTGATATGATATTCTTCTTCCTTTACTGTATTGATTCCTTGACAATCCTTAACCTTTTGAGCTTCATCCTTATTTGCCTTTGTAGTAATGTGAGTTATTTGAAGCATGCTCAGGGATTTAAATAAGAATTAATCAGGATTTCTCAATACAAGCAAGAAAGTTTCTCTTAAGAAGAGACAACTTTCGGACCGAAAAATACTAAAGGAATTTACAAAATATATAAAGAATATGTTTTCTTTCCTATGTACCGAACTTCTCATCTTTGGAAGGTTTATTAAAATTCGAAATTTTCAAATAAAACCTATTTTTGGAAGATCATGATAAACATGATCAATTTTTAGACAAAAATGGATTCGCGACTATCCGGAATTTGTCATGAGTTTTACGATAAAAATACAGCAGAAAAATAGTGTTTATGCGTTTTATCGTCTCACGTCCCGAAGTTATGAGCGGCTGGCTGGATGAGGTGCACAATCTCCATGTAGTTATGGAGTAAACCTTTTCTTGCTTACAACTGAGTATGAAACATAGTTCATTTTCTCTTTGGAAATTCTGCCCAAAGTATTTTCTCCCAAAAGATGATCCTTCCTTGATCCAGTATGATCATGAGGACAAAGCTGTCTTGATGTAAGGTTTAGAAGATGGATAAATCTCTTTTAATTACCTCAATGATATTTTAATAAGATTTTCTTATTCTAAAGTTTTTATTACTATGCACATCGGTTTGATTGTAAACAATTATTGAAATCTTGCAGTTGTTTCTTTTGACAAATTATTTCCTTCCCTTTCTTTTGAAAATGTTCTTCATGTAAACAAAAAGTGTTTGACGTGGAGCAAGAGGAACCTTTTTCGAAGTGATTATCAGCTTCTTTCTCCCGATTCTTTTGAGTTGATTTTATCAATTTGGGATACATTCTATCTTTCTCTGAGGAATGATCTTTGATTTTTAAGACAAAAACTTCTTTGATACTTTTACCACGTATTTTGGAGAAGTATAAGTTTCTTGTCAAGTGACTAAGTTGATTCCTTAAAAAGATCCTTTTCACGGAATCGGTTCAAAGTTTCCTTTGGGACAAGATTTTATTTGATCATAAGTAGTTATGAGAAGATGGTCATTCATTCTCTTCGACTTGATGCGGTTAGTCAAACTATCATCATCATGATCCGCTTCAGACGTGATCAAACAAGTCTTGTTACCACAATCTGTAAAAGTCGAGCAAGGACTTTTGTTTTCCTCATCAGAAGAATTTATAACAGAATCATTAGTCAGAGTCATAGGATGAACCTCTTATTCTTGAGTAAGAGATTTACCAAGAGCTTCTACTTTGACAGTGAGATCTATATTCTTTTTCGCTAGAATATTTAGTTGAATGTCTTTTTCTCTCGATATCTTGCTTAAGAAAGATTAGATTTTGTCTTTAATATTAACATCATTGTAGACGGGGATCATATAGGTTTTAGAGTTTTACAACTCTTTATCACCATCTTATTTTCCATCAGAGATAGATTCAGATGTGCCCTTAATTACCGTAACTGGATCATGAGTTAGCCAAGAAGTAACATCTTCAACTTTTGAGTATTTACTCTTACTTAACTAACCTTGAATCAACCATTGATTCAATTCTTATGATTTTCGCTTTGCAACACACAAATTGTTAGATCTTTTCGTGTTTGCCTTCTCCGATACCAATTGCAAAGACGAGGGTACACAAATACACCATAATCTTTAATTTATCCACCTATAAGTCCTCTTATCGAAAGTGATGGAAGTCATGGACAAAGTCGAGACAATACAAAAAATCGGTCTTCACACTTTGTGTGATTGTCTATGGATACGATAATTGAGACAATACGACTACCCAAAGTGTGATACTTGATAATAGGTTCAGACTAACCAAACTCTATAAGATCACTATCAAGTATGACGGAGTTAACGTTTTAATTTGCTTGTTTGTTATAATAACAATAATTATAATTGCCGGAAAGATAAAGTAAATGACACAACAAGATTTTGTTAATCGAGGAAAAACGCAAATGTAGAAAAACTCGGACCAAGTCCAAAGAATTGAATACTCAAATTAAGCGCTATACAAAAATCTAAAACAAACCTTGATAGTCGAGACCAAGCAACTACCCCTAGTTCACTCATTTTCCTCGGTATCCACAGAGCCCAGGCTTGGGAGTGCACGACTCGAAAAATTCTTCGGATCATATTCCAAACAAGAAAGGAACAACAAATCTGCTTTGGTAACAACTCTTTTGATTTTTTAAGATAAAGTTATCTCAAATCATATTATAAAGGCTCTTCCGTTTAAACTAATAAACTCCTTTGCATGGTTAGATCAATCGATCTCTATTAAAGTAATAAGATTGATTTGTAACAATCAAAATAGATCTCAAGAGAACTATTAGGGTTACCTATCTCACGCAAATATCAATCGAATAAATCCTTTTCTGGTTTAGGATCCAGTAGATCAAGGTTTGTGCAACACACAAAGATATGAGAAACAATACGAAATCTTCTTTCACTCTTCAAATCTTCTTTAATCTTCAATTAAAACCTGCACAACACCACTTGAATCTCTTGTGATCAATCACACACAAAATCAGTCCCGTTAACATTGGATTATCATAAGATGTCTTTAGATCTACAAATAATTCTAAAGATCTCGTCGATATTGATCTGGATTTGAGTGAATCTTATATCAAAGAGAAGATTCTCAAGCATAAACAAACTAGGTGCAATCAAAGTTTCAACAAATCCATTAGTCAATCAAATCAATCAAAAAATAATAACACTTCAATTATCTAGTTTCCCTCCAAATCCGTATTGATCCAATGTTAAGTCTTAAACGAAGCGGTCGTAAGAGATTTCGCCTAATTAGGGTACTTTCCTCTTCTGATAGACGGCTCCACCGAAACAACAAAGAAATGAAGTTTCTTGGCTCTTAGGATAGTTTGCTATAAATGAAAACTTAGGTATATATAGACCAAGGATGTTTGGACACCAAGGAATTTCCAAAACCAAAAATATTCTCAAGATATGCAATGAATAGCAAAATTAGGTTTTCCTAATTCCAATAAATGCTTGTCCAAAATTTTCTTGAAATTTCTCAATAAAAAATCTCCAATTAGTAAATGCATTACTAATTTTTATTCTCGAGATATGCATTTAATTGTGATAATTAAAAGCATATATAACCAAAAACCTTGATTAAAGATTCTCGATTAATTTAGGTATAGGATCTCCTTGAGTACTAAGGAATATCTTTGAACAATACCGAGATAAGAGTTATTATGCGTGTTCAAAGTATGTTGACATCTTTTCACTGTAAATCATCTTTCATATTTATATTCTTGGGGATCATTTATACCACACTTCTAAACAAGTTTAGAATTGGTTACCTTGTATTCCAAGACTACTATGTACTGATCAAATATCAAATCACATATGGGTTCAATCGGTTCTACCAATCACTAGGATCGATTATACCTTAATTATATAAACACTTGTCATCAGTCACACAGTTACGGGACCGGTTACATCAATTACCAGATCGGTTTATCAATTGCGGGCCGGTTACCATATACTCATGGTATTGCTTGTGATCAATCACGATCACTAGGATCGATTACACAATTACCAGGATCGGTTACACCAATTACTAGGACCCGGTTACACCAATTACAAGTATCGATTACACAACACTCTATGATCGGTCACACCAATTATTAGGATCGGTCACCAATTACAAATATCGATCATACCATCTCATGTTGATTACTTTGGATCGGTTACACTAATTGATGAAAACTAGTCATACTAAATTATAAGTCGAGGCATTGTGATTAGTTATACCAAGAAACATAACAAAGTTACGATTGGTTCTACCCATCTCACATATTGGTAATACAAAGATTTGCAATGAATAGTCGTATCAATAAGCCTAAAGATTTCCATTTCGATTCATAAAAAAGTTCATGAATGTACTTCCTTTAAACAAATATTAAAATTGTTTCCTAGGATGAAATCTTCACCATAACCCATTCACATAATCATAACAGCATATATAAGATTATGTCGATGTCATATCTACAAAGTTCAAAAAAGATAGGCGTTATACTTCGTAGTCTAATTCCCTAATACTATGATCATATGATCATGTCTCACTACTAGAGTAATATATCCAATACATAGCTTTGCCGGTTTTATTTTCAATATAGCACGACTTGAGTTGAAAGATACATTTGAAACATTTCAGAGTCAATATTACTAACCTCAAGAGGAAGGATGATGTCGTCGTTGTAGTTCGTTATTCCTTCACGTTCTTCAGTCTTCGAGTAATACTTGTATGTCTCAACATTCAAGACTTTCTAGTAACCTAAACGAAGTTGTCTCTAGTACATAATCAGCGACTCTTAGATGAGTTTTGACAACTAAAGTATGACAATCAAACTTGACATACCAACACTTGTGGGTTCAACCGAGCTATGCTCTAACACTTGATCATCAAACTTTTGATCAATTTTTTGCGATCATCGCGTCTTCCATGCTTCCATCGTTGGAATGGCCGACCTCGTTTGTTGTTTTAGCGGATCCTTTGTAGTTCAGCCGAATTAGTACGATGTGTTTTTATGCCTTTTTGTTTGAGCCCTCGGGTTCTCACATTGGATTTCCTCCAACCTTGCATTGCCTCTCTATGATCACACAAAGATCCCCTTGACGTGGGATTTTTAAATGGATCTCAACAAAGCTGGGTTCATCTGTCTAATCCCCATTTGCAACAATTGATTCTTACCATTGAACATGATGTTCCATATGGCTTGGTTTATTTTGTGCCACTCCTATCAGTGTACTCTCTCACCGTTTCTCTTGGACCGATAGCCAACGAAAATAACTTGTCCATTCCCGTCCTTACTGTCTTGTTATACATATATGTTTCCAGAAAAACACGGGTAAGTTGGGCGTAAGAATCGATAAAGTTGGGGGTGGGGGTGGGGGAGTTGTCGCACTGAGATAAAGTTGAACCCTTGAGGATGGATGAGAAATATCCATGTAAGAAAACATCGTCTCTTTCCCACGACCATGGTTCGGTTATAATCCGAAGGTGTGTAGCAGGATCACTGGATCAGTCATAACAATCAATAGGTGGGATTGCAAACTTTGGAGGTATAGCTGCTCTTGCCATGTGTGCGGTTAACGACATGGTGATAGCTTCTCCCATCACTTATTTGAGCATATCGCCCCTTGCTTGGAATTTTCGTAACTTTATTTATTTTATCATTTCATTGCGAAGGGCTCTAATCGCTTCATAATGCTCGTTTCATGGTTGATGCTTCCAGAGCTTCTTGGTTTCGCTGTTGTAGTAATTTAAGCTACCTAGTACATAACCGAGGATCTCTCCATCTGAAGTGCGATGGTATGGATGACGATCATTTTTTACTAAACCAGTGCGACAATCATTCTTCTTCAAGATTCCTGCTGGGTTTTAGAGTTTGCTTTATCTTAAATTTCTCGAGAGATGGACAATTTTTGCGTCGAGTGTTAATCTTTCTTTCAGTCTTGGTTCTCGTATGCTTAGGCGGGCCATTGCATCGGCATATGCTTCTGGTTCTTTCTCATATCTCCGTTAAATGTCGCTAGTTGAACAAATGGATTTGAGCCTTGATTTTGTGTCCCTCATGGTGCATGGTTTTACATTTACCACTGCGATTATATTCTTTACGTTTTGGATCACCCACATCGGCGGAATTGGAAATACGTTTTGTGGGTTGAGCTCACTCAACACTCCTTGTTGTTGGTAGATGTCAAGTATCGGCGGATAGTCACGCTGGTTGGTAATAGGTGCTCTTCTGAGATATGTTGTTGTACCTAATGCAGTTATGACGTTCTCTTAGTTGTCATCGAGGTTGCTATCTGTTATTATTAGGTTATGTTTACATCTGCTTTTGCCCCTTTGCTTTAATCGCTGGGCCAGTTGCTATTGCTTTGCCGCATCTCTCGGTGTAATTATTCTCTGCTACGTCGTGCTCTTATCTTGATGCTTTCGACTTTCTTGTCTACTTCGGCGTCATTACAGGTGACGTCCTTGGCGTCTCTTTGGGTGTACCTTTAGCTTTGGTCATTTCGTTTAACTTTTTCCTATCCTTGAGTGGGAGAAAAAAGGAAGAAAGAAATCACAACAGCGAGAGATTGTTAGATGCAGTAAAAATGAGACAAATATGATCATAATGAGAAATAAAAATAAAATAAAAAAACGTCATATGGCTAGGCAAAATTCCAGACCTAAATGGTTTCATCGAAAAGCGTGAAAATACGGAAATATGGTGTATGGCTGTTGAGTAATGTAATGTTAAGAGTGTATTAGGAGTGTTAAGTTTACATTTAGTTGTGTGTTATCCAAATGAGTGGATATTAGACATCCACATTTTCCTTGTAAGTCTTTTGTAGACCAAGTAGAAGAGTTAGTATTATCTCTCAACAAAATGAAATTAGAGAGTGAGAAGAACCAAATAGGTTCCCACTACTCCATTAAAAAATCATCCACAAACATCTATCTTTAATCACCAAAAAATCCGAACAATTGGTATCTAGAGCTTAAATCTATTAGATTTGATCTTGGTGAGTGAAAAAATCAATTTCTACCCATTAAATCAAAAAAATCAGCAACATTTAAAGTTTTCAAAATCTAGATCTAGAAAAGAAAAAACCCAATTTCTTCAATCAATCATCAACCAAATCAATGGCAAGTAGTAGTAACTCAAGTTTCTACATTCAACAACCTTCAATACCACTTTTTCATGGAGAAAATTATGATTTTGGGCCATCAAAATGAAGACCTTGTTCATGTCACAAGATGTGTGGGAGATTGTACAAAATGGGTATGATGAAGTTGAAGATACATCAACTAGAACAACCCCAAAGGATTTACTTAAGGAGAGTAGAAAGAAGAATGCAAAAGCATCCATGTACATTCAACAAGGAGTTGGAGACACTATTCTACCAAGAGTAATCCATTTTCCTATAGCTAAGGAAGCTTGGAATATCCTTCAACAAGAGTATGGAGGTAATAAGAAGGTAAGAGAATTGAAATTACATTCATATAGAAGAGATTTTGAGAATCTAAAAATGAATGAGAATGAATGTTTGAATGAATTTTCTTCAAGAGTAGTTGAAATTGTTAATAATATGTTGATGTGTGGTGAGAAGATGGAAGAAAGAAGAATTTGTGAGAAGATATTGATATGTTTGGCGGAGAAATTTGAACCCATTGTGGCGGTGTTAGAAGAGACTAAAGATTTCTCTACATTAAATTCACAAGAATTATGGGCTTCTTTGAAGGTGTATGAACAAAGGGTGTCGAGGCACTCGGAAAAATCAATTGAAAGTGCATTTCAATCAAAATTGAACTTGAACTCAAAAAATTCAGCAATGAAGCAAAATGGGTACAAGGCGATTCTTCATCTAGCTCCAATGGAAAGGGAAAATGGAAGAAAGGAGGAGCTAACTCCAACAACTACAAAAAGTGATACTTCTCAAGTACCAGGTGCAATTTTTTGCAAGAAGAATGGTCATTTGGAGAAGAATTGTTGGAACAAAGGAAAGCCCCAATGTCGCAATTGCAAGAAGTATGGACATTTGGAGAAAGTTTGTAGATACAAAGAAGATGAAGAACAAGCCGGTAGAGTAGAAGAGAAAGAAGAAAAACAAAATTTGTTTTATGCTTGTCAAAGTGCTATGGAGACTTCTAAGAGTGAAGTGTGTTTGTTGATAGTGGTTGTACAACTCATATGTCCTGTGAAGAGCTTGTTTGTTGACATGGATACATCCATAAACTCTCTAGTGAAGATGGGGATGGAAACATGGTTCAAGCTAACGGAAGAGGTACAATTTGCGTGCAAACAATCAATGGAGCAAAATACATTAGAGATGTGTTATATGTTCGGTTGGCACAAAATTTGCTTAGTGTTGGGCAACTTGTGGAGCTTGGGTATGCGGTTCATTTTGAAGATGGATATTGCACCATTTATGACAAGAAGCACAACAACAAGAGACAAGTCATGAAGAGTATCAAGATGGAGAAAAATAGAAGCTTTCCAATTATCTTTGAAAAGGAGAAGAATGTTGCATTGAGGATGGAAACCATTGATGAAACATGGTTATGGCATAAAAGACTTGGGCATTTGAATTTCAATAGTCTCAAGTTACTTTCCAACAGAACATGGTGCAAAGGACTTCCACAACATATCAACCACAAGGATGGAGTATGTGAAGGTTGTGCGCTTAGGAAACATCATCGCCAACCATTCCCAAAAGGTGTAGCATGGAGATCAAAAGAACTTCTTGATTTGGTACATTTGTGTGTGTGGACCAATGAAGACACCAACTCATGGAGGTAATAGATACTTTATCTTATTCATTGATGATTTAAGTCGTATGACTTGGGTGTACTTCATGAGACAAAATCCGAAGTTTTTAGCATCTTCAAGAAGTTCAAAAGCCTTGTTGAAAAGCAAAGTGGTCACTACATCAAAGTTTTAAGAAGTGATAGAGGCAAAGAATACAACAACAAAGAGTTTGATAAATTTTGTGAAGATGAAGGCTTGGAAAGGCAACTAACTTGTGGGTTATACTCCTCAACAAAATGGTGTTTCCGGGAAAAGAACCAAACCGTGATGGAGATGGAGAAGTCCATGCTTCATGACAAGGGTATGCCTAAAGTGTTTTGGGCCGAAGCCATCAACACCGCCGTCTACTTGATGAATAGGTGTCCAACAAAAGCCGTATGGGATAAAACTCCTTTTGAAGCATGGAGTGGGAGAAAGCCATCGGTAAGACATCTCAAAGTTTTTGGTAGTGTGTGTTATTCTCAAATTCCAAAGGTGAAGAGAACAAAGCTTGATGAAGCAAGTGAGAAGTGTATATTCATTGGCTATAGCCTCCAATCAAAAGGTTATAGGTTGTTTAGCTTGAAGAACAACACAATGATTACAAGTCGTGATGTCTTGTTTGATGAAGGGCTTCATGGAATTGGGAAGAAGGTAAAATTGAAAAGAGAACCATTATTGTTGATGAAGAGCAAGAAAATTCAGCAACAAATGAAGTTGAAGAAGGTGAAGAAGATGAGGAAGAACTACCTCAAACACCACCAAATACAAGACAAGGAGCATCTCCAAGTATGTCTCCAAGTACTAGTGCATCAACATCGCCACCGTCGGCACCAAAGAAATTGCGAAGGTTGAGTTAAATGTATGAAAGATGCAACTATTGTGTGGTTGAACCGGACAATTTTGAAGAAGCATCAAAAGAACCGGTTTGGATAAAAGCCATGGAAGAAGAAGTTTTTGTCATTGAAGAGAACGATACATGGGAGAAGGTAGCAAGGCCAAGTGATAAAGAAGTTATTGGTGTGAAGTGGATCTACAAGGTGAAGTACAATGCGGATGGAACGGTTCAAGATACAAAGCAAGGTTGGTGGCAAAGGGCTACTCACAACAACCGGTATCGAGCTACAATGAAACTTTTGCACCGGTTGCTCGTCTTGACACCATTAGAGCCGTGATTGCTGCGGCTTCCCAAAAAGGTTGGTTACTTTATCAACTTGATGTCAAATCGGCATTTTTGAATGGAGAACTCCATGAAGAGGTCTATGTAAAACAACCACAAGGTTTTGTGGTGGAAGGAGAAGAAGACAAAGTATACAAGTTGAAGAAAGCTTTGTATGGTCTCAAGCAAGCACCAAGAGCTTGGTATAGTGAGATAGATGGATACTTCAAAGGCAAAAATTCAACAAAAGCAAGAGTGAGCCTACACTATATGTGAAGACAAAAGGTACGTCTATTCTCATCGTTGCCTTGTATGTTGATGATCTTATCTTTACGGGTAATGATGCTCATATGATTGAGCAATTCAAGAGAGAAATGATGATGAAATATGAGATGAGTGACATGGGTTTGCTCAAGTACTTCCTTGGTATAGAAGTTCATCAAAGTGAAGATTGAGTGTTCATTTCTCAAAGCAAGTATGCCGAAAAGGTGTTGAAGAAATTTGGTATGCTTGGTTGTAACCCCACATCTACACCACTTGTAGTGAATGAGAAACTCAAGAAGGATGATGGAGGAAGAAAGGTTGATGAGACTTACTATAGAGGTCTTATTGGAAACTTGTTGTACCTTACACATACAAGACCCGACATCATGTTTGCTTCAAGTATGCTTTCTAGGTTCATGAGTTCACTAGTCATCTACATCTTGGCGCGGCAAAGAGGTTGTTAAAGGTACATACAAGGAACAATGAATTTTGGAATCATGTATTCAAGAAATTTGGATGTCAAATTAGTTGGCTATTGTGATAGCGACTTGGGAGGGTGTATTGATGACATGAAAGAGTACATCGGGTTATGCTTTTTCTCTTGGTTCGGGTATATTTACATGGGCATCAAAGAAGCAAGAAACCGTAGCTCAATCCACGGCGGAATCGGTACATTTCGGCATCAATAGCTACATCTCATGTTGTATGGCTAAGAAGAATCATGGAAGACATTCAAGAGAAGCAAGAAGAAAGCACCGTAATCTTTTGTGACAACAAATCGGCAATTGCTATGTCCAAAATTCGGTTGAGCATTGTAGAGCAAGGCACATCAAACTCAAGTACCATTTCATTCGAGAAGCGGTTGAAGATGGTGAGATAGAGCTCAAGTATTGCAAGACGGAAGACCAATTGGCGGACATATTCACCAAGGCACTTTCAAAGGAAAATTTCAACATTTCCGTGAACTACTAGGAGTAGAAGAACATCACATTAAGGAGGAGATTGTTGAGTAATGTAATATTAAGAGTGTATTAGGAGTGTTAACTTTACATTTAGTTGTGTGTTATCCAAATGAGTGGATATTAGACATCCACACATTTTCCTTGTAAGGTCTTTTGTAGACCAAGTAGAAGAGTTAGTATTATCTCTCCAACAAAATGAAATTAGAGAGAGTGAGAAGAACCAAATAGGTTCCCACTACTCCATTAACAAAATCATCCACAAACATCTATCTTTAATCACCCAAAAATCCAACAGAAACTAACACGCTTATATTTGTACTCGGTTCATTCTTCCTAGGATATCTTCGTACGAGAAATACCCAAGAGGATTTAAGTTAGTTTTGTGCATATAAATCCAAAAACTAAATATCATATGAAGGATATGAGAGACTGTTTTATGAAGTTTTTATGTCCACTCTTTCTAAAACATGGGTCCGATGTTGAGTCATGCTTTTTGAAATGTTTTCATTTTTCTATGGAAAGAAAAGATCATGGATCCATGTGATCCGTAAACGACGCTTACCTAGAGAGTAAGATCGTCTCTAGATCCGTAGATTGAGTAATTGTACTAGATGAAAACAGAAATACATGAAAAGGAAGGACGAAAAAGAAGTGAAAATAAGAAAGATAAATATTTTACGGGACAAGTCTCTGTTTCTAGCGCCAAGCCGTGAACACATGGATCACATGACAGTCTATATGTCACAATCAATTATTACAATGATGCAAGTCAATACAATAGATGCATGGTGGTAAACAAAATGGTTTGTGTTGAATAAATAAAATAATACAAGTGTTTCGTAGACAAAGTAAAGATATACGACGATAGTAATATATACAGAATATAATGTAAGTGCAAGAATATAAATGACATGACGATGTACGTTGTTCGTCATGAATGCTTATATCGACTGGGGTATAGAGAGGTTTTCACTATGAGATGATGAAGATGATTACAAGGTTAAATCGAATGACTTTAGTAATAAGGAAGAATAGAATACAATGTAACTACTCTCATCTATTACTTACTTTCTCTCCCTCATAATACTCTCCCTCTATGTCCAAATTTGCTAACCTCTTGTCCATTGATGGAATTGGGTATTTATAGACTCTTCGGTGGGTCCCACCGATACAACCGTTATGCACTTCCTTGATGTCGTGGTGCGTTGCTATACATCCTCGGGTAGGCGACGGTCCTTCTACGATATCATGTTTTTCCGATGTCCCACCTTTGAGCTAATCACACAATGACTTCCACGTGTTATCCTCATTTTGTATTTAATGATGGTCGTTGGCTCGATTAACGCCTAGACAAATGGCGTCTGCATTGGACTATATCTAGATCGTTCATTTTGAATCGCCTCCGAGATGTGATAAAGTAGAATTAGGCATGTTATGGTATAACACGTGTATATCCTCTCCCGATGCACCTTAGACATATGGCTTCCACGTGTCCATCTTGGTTGTCACGTGTAGGGTGGTGATCGAGATGCTTTGTTAGAGCATGGCTCGGTTGAACCCACCAAGCGTTGGTATGTCAAGTTTGGTTGTCATATTTTAGTGAATCAAAACTCATGTTAAGAGTCGCTTGATTATGTACTAGAGTTAAACTTCGTATAGGTTAGATTGAAAGTATTAGGATATGAGACATTACAAGTATTGCGAAGACTTGAAGATGTGAAGAAGCAAGGAGCTACAACGACAACAATCATCCTTCCACTTGAGGTTAGTGATATTTGACTTGAACTGTTTCATTCCCTAACGTATCTTTCAAGTCGTGCATATTTTAAACATAACTGCGAAGCATATTTGAACTCTAGATAGACATAGTATTAAGGAATACAATACGAGGTTTATTGCTTAACCATTAAACTTTGTAGATAAGACATCGCCATAATCATTTGAATGCTATTGTGCACTACACCAAAACAGCCTATTTGGGACGCATATAGGCGTTGCAGTTAATTTAAGCAACGCCAATATCCGTTGGTAATATGGCGTAGCAAATTTTTGTGCAACGTCAAAATCCGTTGGTCAAATTAATTAAAGCAACGTTAATAAGCGTTGCTTAAAAGGGTGCGCAACGTTTTAATTTCTAATTAGAGCAACGGATATAATAATTTAAGTAACGCGTATATACGTTGCAAATCAGATAATTAAAATTAAAAAAAATACAAAATATGTATATTTGTATTTCTGAAATTCCTGTATGACAAAAACCATGCTTGCTGCATTCAATATCGATCTTTACAACAGTCTCACAACATTTTTTCCCGCTATTAGTTACATCACAATAAATTCAATAATGTTCATTAAAAAAAAAAGATTAGAAAATGACTATAAAGCTACTCTAAGTGAAGCTGGTTCACCTTAGCACTTGGGATCCACCATGTGTAGTTGGATCGCCTTAGCATTTGAAGTCCACCTAGTTGTTCCAGTTCCAGCACTTGTGATTCGTGAAGCTCCCCACCCCTATCACCACTTATAGTACCTGAGCTGGTACTTGGTGCATCTCTTGCCAAGACCTTCCCTAGTCCCACGTCTGCCATGAACGCATCTTGACACAGTTGTAATATTAGAAGTAGCGGCTGATCCAGTTGAACCTCTGCCACGATCACCTCTAGTTCTTGTTTTATCCAACTGTCAAAACTAAGTACACTGTAAGTCAATATCTTACAGTCTCAAAGAAACTTTCTTATATTATAAATTACATTACCTAAAGTGTCTAATTTTGATGTGTGAATGGTCATATTCAATTCATCCGTTCACACACCTTCGAAACAAATAGAAGTAAGGACAATTCAGATACAAATAAGACAATTCACATACATATCTTAGCAAGTCATTTCCATATGACCACACATGATCAGATCACCATTGTATCGTGAAAGCATTACCTCGTTACACCACGACATTCCCGTGAACATCACTTACCAGAGTAAAAATGCCGATCTTGTACTGAAACAACGATGTGATATCGCCTGCCTCCAAAAGAGACAAATACCATCAATTGACAAAAACATAGATTGCAGAACAATTATATCTTTATTTTTTTTAAACATATAACTTAGGAGTTCAAAAATTAGGAATGTGCAAAAATTTAATGGTAATTATTTGGGAACATTAATCAAATAGTGCAAGTGTTGTTAGCGACCAAGAAATGCTTAGTATTAAAAATTACCTCAACTGTTTCTAGACTAGTAGACGTTGTAACCAGTGAACATCTGCTGAAAATAATCCAGGGATGTGATTCCAATGAGTACGGTAGACTAAACTGCTGGATTGGGTAGACTAAACTGGTAATTTTTATTTTGGACAAGGGTGAAATATTACCTTGGTGAAGTTTTATGATAAAATCTCACTTCTGTGGAAGTTTCCTGAATCTGTTGATCTGAAAAGTGAATCACCACTAGAGACGATAAGCACATAGATAGAGAATGTCTGGTATCCATTCTATACCAGCCACAATTGTCACAAACCTCTCCGGGGATGAATAATTGTTACTGTACTTCTTGGCAAAGGGGGAATGTGCCTCCTCATGGAACATGGACACAAGAAATAAGGCATTACACTAAGCATAAGAACAATGTTTATGGCAGGTGTTTACATCCTTAGTTCAGTCCACTGCCTCCATAAATATGGAACTTGTAAGTCTGACGTTTTATGACTTACAGAAACTATCAACGCTCTCATAGCCTCCTATTACGTATTCTAAACAGTAAAATAAGCCAGTTATCATTTCACTATCTCGCACGATGTTGCGTCGTACTAATAGGCACCGTTAGCAAATCTAATGCCATAAACGCACTACTGTCCTAGGGACGTGGTCAGTTCATAGTTCTGAACATATGTACAATTTAAAGAATTTAAAAGTACATATAAACTCGCCAAAACTTCCATAGCCAAAAGAATGCCATCAAAAACAAAATCCACTAGCAAATTCTACCGTACTCAACTATGAAAAGTGTATTCTAATTAGTACGAGCCTAATAGATGGTGCTTATATAGTTCAAATAAGATATGAAAGTCCTACTTAACAAACTTGGGCTCAATAATATTCACAATTTCCAAATCTATAAATATATATAAGTTAAGGATTTTGTTCCACATATTAAGCAGGCTAGAGCACAAATTGAAAGATCATAAAGTACCCCATTCATTATTTAAGGGAACCTACGTATCTAGATTGGTCTAACAACATTTCTACATATAGATCGACAAATATCCTAACCTACAGAGATGGATCAAGTCATCAAAATATGTATTTGATTACCAATCTCACTTCCCTAAAAGGTCATTCATTAGTTCGTTACATTTTCAAAAGTCAATAGTCAGCATAGCGCATAATCAACATCACAGCAAAACGAGGTTACCACATATACATTAGCATGCTATACAGCAATACGAGTATAAAGTTGAAGAGCCAAATTATATCATAAACCATAATACTTAACTATAGAACTTAATTTAAATCTAAAGTTTTCCCTAACACAAAGACAAAGCAAACGTGCCTCAATTCCAGTTGGAGTCTCAACCGTCATGAGTTGATGGTATTATCTTGAGCCCTAAACTGCAGTTGCATCATATAAACACCATTAATATCTATAGATAGTTATTTTCATAAATCCATCCCATCCCCATTTATTACAAAAGTAAATATAATTAAAATAAATCCATACACCTTAAGCTTTAACTAGCTTCATTTTGGTACTTCAACTTCATTACCCAACCACCACCCCATCAGTTTTAAAGCTTAGTCTGCTCAATCGCCAACCTTCTCCAACAAATTTCTTTGCTCGCACCACACCTTTAGGTAACTGGATTTGTACCCTTGAACCCACAAGCACTTAAAGCCCACGTTAAGCAGCTCAGTGGCTGACATAGGATAATAGTGCAGTGTTCTTTAATATTTAAAAGTACCTGCACCAGAGAGAACATTTTCATACATATTAGCAAAGAAAAAATATACCACTGATAACCAATAATCTAGGCTTATGAGTACCTTCCAAACAATCCCAATTTAAGCTTCAATCGAGATTTTGAACTGTAAAAGTCACTTTGGTTTCCACACAAATTACGGTTCAAGCAATCTAATTGGACATGAGATTAGAGAAGAATAATGTGGTTTTTTCCAATAAATATGTCCAAATTCATTTACAAATGGATTAAAAGATACATAGTATTCATAGAAAGACTTGATTTACATGATACATTTTCCATTATAAACTGCTTACAAATCAAACAACATGCATCTATGAATCTTAGGACTTAATTTCATTTGAAAAGGGATACTCTAGTCTTTGCTCATTTCAAAACCCAAGTTTCAAATCAAGTCCCCAGAAATCAAGATTTCTATGATTACCCATTTGATTAGGATACAACTTAAGTCAAAGATGCAAGAGAGACTCTAAGATAAAAGAGAAATTCGATCTATACAGACCTTAGATTTAGGTCAAAAGTAACCAACAAAATCAGAACAACTTCATCAATACAAAATAAATTCAAACCTAAGAATTCATGAAATTGAAATTTAAAATTACCTCGATGATAAACAAAATCATGAAGCCTAACTAACATATTTCTGGTACAAGGGTTCCAGATGGATTTTTTTTCTAGGGTTATGGAAATTTCAAAGCTAGCTTTCTGGTATCTGGGTGTTGTTTACAAATCAGATTTTAAAAGTATGGTGATTCGATTTTTATTTTTTGAGCTGCAATCATAGCAGATTCAAGAGTGGTTCTCGGTTTTCAGAGGAAGGGTTCTTGGAGAGGGAGAGAGGGCGAGGGAGATAGGGAGAGAGAGAGAAAAACGAGATTCTTATCCATATGTTTTTTAATTAATTGTAATATCAGAAAAAAAAAAAAAAGATTTTCAATCCTAATAACCCATCAAAACACCTTATATTACAGAAAATCCCATGATGTACAACGTTTTAAGAAGTTTCAAAAACGTTGCTCCATTAATTTTCATTAATAAACCAAAATTACCTAATTTGTGCAACGTATTTAACGGTGTGCAACGGATATAGACGTTTCAAATGGTGCAACGTCTAAATCCGTTGCACACACCCGAAATTGAAATGTTGCAAAATACATAATATGGTGTAGTGGTGATTATATATGGGTATGAGGTGAGGATTTCATCATAGGGAACAATGTTTACATGTGTTCTAAGGAAGTAAGTTCATAAACTTGTTTGTGAACCGAAAAGAAATTGCCGAGGTGTTATTGGTTTTGTTATTCATTGCATATCTTATGAACAACCAATATGTGTGATAGAGTATAACCGTTCACAACTTGTTATGTTCTTGGTAGAACTGTTCACAAAGGCCTGACTTATGTATTGGTATAACTTTTATTAGTAAAACCGATCTTAAGTAATCACCTGTGGGTATGATCGGATTTTGTATGTCGACCTTGTAAGGGAAAGGGAACCGATCCTAGTAAGGGGAAAGGGCACCGATCCTAGTAAGGGTGCAGTACATCAAAGGGAACCGATCCTTGTATGGAGTGAAGCAAGGTTTATAGCGAGAAAGGGGAACCGATCCTATGGACATGTGCAACACATATAAGTTAGATACCATATATATGTGGGGAACTGATCCTAGTACCCGAGTCAACCAAACTTTTGGGAAGCTAGTGTGACTATGCACAGTACTCACATGGAGGTAGAACCGAAACTTGTTTTGGTAGAACCGTAAACCCATGATTGTGATTGAATGTTGGTTTGATCAATCACATAGTTCTTGAAAGTCAGATGAACCCATTCTAAACTTGTTTGGAAGTGTGGCAAATCGGTTTCAAGGTTGTAAGTGTGAAAGAGAACTTACAAAGTTAAGATGTCGACAAACTTTGAACACCTGCTGTGAATGTTTATTTCTATAATTGTTCAAAGATATTCCTTAACGGCTAAGGGAAGAGAATCACAGGATCGAAACATAAGTAAGTTAAGAATCTTTTAATTAAGGTTATTAATTTCATTTTGTAGGAAATTACGAGAATTAGTAATGTGCATTTACTAATTAGATTTTCCGAGAGATTTCGATCGTTATTTTTGGACAGAGCATTTCCGAAATTATGAAAATCGAATCGTGCTTTTATGAATATCTTGAGAATATTTTCGGTTTTGGAAATTCCTTGGTGTCCAAACTTATTTGTTTATAAATACACGAAGTTTGCCTTTCTAGCAAACTAATCCTTCGTAACAACAGATTTACTCTTTTGTTGTTGTTCTTATGTGTAGCGCCTTATTCGGAGAGGAGAGTAACCTAATTAGGCGAAATCTCTTACGGCCGCTCAGTTTAAAGTCTTCTTTGGGATTGAGAAGCTCTAGCGCGACCCGTTGGTGGGAAACTAGATAATTTCGGTTTATCTTTGTTTTTGATTGATTTGATTGACTAACGGTGGTTGAAATCTGATTACACCTAGTTTTTTATTCTTGAGAATTTTCTCTTGATATAAGATTCACTCAAACTAGTTCGAGTTTCGACGAGGATCTTTAGACCTGTTGTTAGTTCTAAAGACGATTTTGTGATAATCCATTATTAACGGACTCCGTTACGTGCGTGATTGATCACAAGAGATTCAAGTGATTGTGTGCGAGGTTTTATTGAAGATTTAAGAAGATTTGAAGACAAAGAAGATATTGAAGATCGACTTGGGTTTTATAATCTTTGGTGTGCACAATACTTGTTTCGGTAAAAGAGGATCCAATTAATAATCGGTTTATCCTTATGGTAGATTGGATTGATTAATTGAGTAGATCGGCATCAATACGTTTCCTTGTGATTAAAGGTATTGATTGGCTTAATCTTAAACGATTACCTTTGGGTGATTGAACATAAGATAGATCTAAGGACTCGACGAAGGAGTTTATGTTAAGATAAACAAGAGCCTTTGTCCGACTCATATCACTTGGTTGAATAGAGTTGATACCAAACAGTTTGTTGTTCCTTTCTTTGTTTGGAATACGAACCAAAGAAATTGTTCCAAGTACGTGACTTATTCACAAGTCGGAGGCGTGGGAATACAGACGGAACTAAGTGAACTATAGGGTTAGTTACTTGGTCTCAACTATACGAAGTTAGGTGTAATTTTGTGTAGCGGCTTTATCCTGAGAGTATTCAATTCTGGACAAGGTCCCGGGGTTTTTCTGCATTTGCGGTTTCCTCGTTAACAAAATCTTGTTGTGTCATTTACTTTTATTTTCTACATTATAATTGTTTTATTATAATTAAAGTAAATCACACAAACGTTAATTCCTATATACTTGATAAGCAATTGTAGTGTGTTTGGTTAAGTCCAAACCTTTGTATCAAGTAAACATACTTCGTTGTTGTATTGTATCGATCTCGTATCCATAGATGATCACACGAAGTGTGAACCGATTAGTTGTATTGTCTCGACTCAGTCCATAGACAATCACTTTCGGAGAAAGGACTTATAGGTAGGAAAAGTTTTAGCTTGAGGTATATTTGGGTACCCTCGCCTTTTCAGGTACCTACAAAGGAAACTCAAATTACAAAGACGAAATTTGTCAATTATGGACAACTTTTCTTCTTGAGAAACATCACCACAAATGAAAGCCGAGGATTTGGAGTAATTAATAAGCTGACCAGATATATCTACAAAATTTTGTAAGATTTCAGAAATATGAGTAAGACTTTCTTCAGTTGCTTGAAAGAACAACAAACAGTCATCAGCAAAAAGTAAGTGATTTATTGGTGTCGATTTTTGTGAGATTCCTATTCCCTGAATTTGATTATTCAGTTGTGCCTCTTCCAAAGCTTTAGATAAGTACTCCATAGACATAATGAATAGATAGGGAGACAGCGTGTCTCCCTGTCTTAAGCCTCTTGTTGGAAAATACGGATCACAGATGCTACCATTTAGACGAATGAAAATCGATGTTGTCGATATACATTGCTGAATAATATCTCTCCAGTCATCACTAAAGCCCAGATGAAGAAGCATTTTATCTATAAAATACAATTCAAGCCTGTCGAATGCTTTCGACATATCTAGATTAAGAGCCACTAGTGGAGACTTCTTTTTGGATCTCTTCATTGAGTGGATTAGCTCATGTGCTAAGATAATATTATCATTTATGAGCCGTTTTGGGACATAAGCCACCTGGGAAGGAGAGATAATTTTATCCATTAAAGATTTCATTCTTACCATTATGAGCTTCGAGATTATTTTGTAAGAACAATTACAAAGGCCAATTGGCCTGTAATCACTAGGAGTAACTGGTTGATTGGTTTTAGGAATCAGACAAGTTACCGTTTGGTTTAATTGGGGTGGCATTTGTTTTGTTGTGAAAATTTTTTGTACCAAAGAAATAATGTCATCACCCACTACAGCCCATTGAGATAGATAGAAGCCCACAGGGAAACCATCTGGGCCGGCGCTCCAACAAGACATACCTTTAAGAATATCATAGATTTCTTGCTTGGTAGGCATTAACATGAGCTGATCATTATCCTCAGGAGTAATGATTTGCTTAATAAAACTAAAATAAGACCTTTGAAATTGAGGATTAATAGTTGTAGCAATCGAAGAAAAGTGATCAGTGAGCAATTTCACTAAACCTTTTATTTGATAAAACCATGTACCAAAGGAGTCTCTAAGAGTAGTGATATTATTTCTTGATATTCTTCTATTAGCTTTAGAATGAAAGTATGCCGTGTTATTGTCAGCATCTCTAATCCAATTATTGCCTGCTTTCTGCTGCCAGAATTCAGCCTTTATTTTTTCCCATTGAGATATATTATCTATAACTGCTTGAATTTTATTACTATTGGAATCACTATAAGGAAGAGACTGCAAACGAGAAAGGAGTTCTTTAAAGTATTTAATTTAATGCGTTCATTAATATGTCCAAAATCCTCCCTATTCCACTTAGCCAGAACTTTTTTTGTACTATTTAATTTTTCAGTGAAATTACTATCGATTGCTAAACCATGCCAAGAAGTATTAATTAGCTCCAAGCATTTTGAGTCTCTTAACCAACATTTATAGAATTTCCAAGCTATAATAAGTCGATGGCCTTCTGCTTCTGTGAGGATAAGAATTGGGCAATGATCTGAAGCTCTAAATGGATAATGATATAATTTAGACTCTGGGTAATGCATTTGCCATAAAGCATTATGCAGAGCTAAATCAATTCTACCTCTTTTATAACCTCTTCCATTAGACATGTTTGACCATGTATAATTGTGACCTATGAATCCTAAATCTATCAGACCCGCTGAATCTATCACTTGTCTTACCCAATTATCAATTGTAGAGCTACTTGCTTTTTGGACCTTGCTGTTGTTTGTGGGTGAAAACTGTTTCTGCGGTTTTTGGTAAATTTGGGTGTGTGTGGATGAGAAACGAATATAAACCCTAAACAAATGCACTGCACGGGAGTGCTTTTGATTCAAGAAATCAATCTATACAATTCTGTCCTAAACCAAGAAATGGCCGTTCCAGACTTGCTTCGGTCACAAAGTGAAGGAGATGGGGTTGATCTTAGGGAGGGAAGCGAAGAAGGTGTTGAGATTGTGAAGGTATTGGTTGTTTATGACTTGTATCGAATGGTGATTTCCGGATACGATGACAACACTTGGTTTTTTCTGTGTTCATATGTGTTGTTTAGAAATAGGTGAAAGACCTATTTATACAAGTCATTGAGCACAACCCTCATCTCTTAGGAAGTGGAGGAGGTGAAGTGATGGGGTAGTGGGGTCGTGCGGGTGTTGATTGTTACACGATCACACCTTTGCCCACTTCCCTCATCACCAAGTAACCGTCCACTCTTCTCGACACGTTCTTGTAATGGCGCGTTGCACGTAAACCGCCAGACCAATACCCCGATGAGTATCCCTTAGTTTGTGACATGTTTGATGTCTCGAGTGAGTGAGTCGAGTCGTGGGACCCATGAGGAAATAACACGTGATGCTATTAGGTTAAATAACTAAGTTATTTAGGAAATCAATATTCATGAAATATCGTGTATATTTTATGCATGTAATGCATCGAATACAATTAATATGTATGAAGCATCATTTTTTTTAAAGCTTAATGGAGTAAGTCGCGGATTAAGCGTCTTAAAATAGCAGCATGTTCAAACATCTTCAAGGGATCGTTTGAAGGCCGCGTGGGCGGGCCATACCTTGGCCGATCACTATTTGTGGTAGAGTGACGGACGGTGATCACCAAGGTGCCTCATTGGCTATTTAACTCTTAGCCTAGGCTGTCCGACCAAGCTGGAAAAGTTGGACGAACAAGATGATCTGCGGCACATGTTTGCGACCGTTGATGGATTTTAGGGTTTTAAAGAGGTGCGCAAGCATCACTCTTTAGCTTGACCGAAATCGAGCATGGATAAGGTTTTTGGTGGGACCGACCGGGCATGCATGTAGAAGGCCTGCTGGTGTGCATGTCCGTACCACTTTGTCTCATGAAGGTGCGGTCTAGGCCACTCAAATTGGCTGGCAAAGATGAGTGGTCGTGATCGATTTTCCATAGGAATCCATTACAGCAAAGGATTTGGAAGCCGCGTGAGATAACACCTTCGGGCGTGCGTTTCGAGGCGCTCGGCCATGGTTAGCCTAGGCCGGCCGGTCACACGCACAGTGGGCCGCGGTGATCACGTTGATGCTTATCTCGACCTCCTTAGTCTATTATACACCCTCCATTCAAGTCAAGCGAAGATGGATGGTCGTGATCAAATCGACACATATGCCATGCCGCAAACCCTAATTAGGGTTTTGGGCCGGTCGCGTGTGCGTGACTTTAACTAAGCGGTTTGGCAGGCTATGCTCCTCCTTTGGGGAGACCGACCGTGTGGGGCCCACGTTGGGCCGACGGTGAACATATGTGTACCTGTCCGATGGTCCTAGGCGCGATCTAAGCCATCCAAATAGGCTGTCTAAGTTGGATGGTTGTGATCGATTTAAGATACTAGTGGAATTTCCGCGACCCTTTAAAGCATCACGCCAGCCATTTTTCGAGCAAACGTTCATTGCTCTACGGCATTGCTGTGAGAAGGCCGATCGGGTAGGTGAGAAGTGGGCCCGCCAACGTGTGCGTTAGCGCTTCCCTGAATCATTCGTGGGATGATCTAGGCCGTCCAACCAGGCTGGTGAAGTTGGACGGTCGTGATGATTTTAAGACTGCCTTGAACAGTATAAGCTCGTCGAGCTTCTTCCAAAGCAACGCAACCACCCTATTTTAGGGCTGGTGTTTGACGTGCTAGGAGGATTTCGTGTGATGTTCGAACGACTAGGGCATAAACGGACCTTCCGGTGGTCATCACAATGATCATCTACTCTTGACAGTGTTTGGATAGGCTTGTTAATTTGCGCGGCCAAACTTTGTGGCCGTGATCGTTTTTGAGACTGATTATGGATGGTCAGTTTTCCTTAAGGAAATTAAATGCATTCGATCGAGCTGAGAGTGCATCGACTCGAAATTCTCTTTGTCAGAGAGTACCATGTACGGGTATTTCGTGCACACGTCTCAAAATTGGCACTTGGAGATTCATGCTACTCTGCTGAGAGTGAACACTCAGTCATCATGTCATGCTAATAATGAGAGCTCGTCTAGGAACAGCACAGGAAACACTAGGCTAACCGTGCATTAATTAATAATGCTAAAACTCACAGACTTTGGGATTGTTGTTACATGCACCATTCTGGGTGAATCTTGTGTATTTATTGAATTGCTTCAAATAAATAAAGCGAAGAAGTATTCATCACTCATCAAACGGCTTTACCCTTTGCAGGATGTCAACACGTTAAAATTGGTTTTACAATTTTATCCCTGAACCAAAATCCACCATCAACATTAAGTCCCCTGCCTAGCACATAATGGTTGCATTATTGTGGGGTAGGCATGAGATGGTGACAGCTCAAATACTAGAACGATCAAGCTAAAGTAAATACATATTTACCGCATAGATGAATATCGTCCTATGCCTCAAACGTCCAGGAGCTGGTCGAACCGTTCCTTTTAGATATCCAACGGTCTTTCCGATCTCGATTAGGGTTTGGAAAAAAGCACGACTTGGTTGGTGATGAATCCTCATCTATCGGGTAGACTTCACCGCAGCCGCTTTAGTCTTCCTTTAGGGTTTCCTCAACATATATGTATATGTAGGGATTTTGAACCACTTTTTACCGTTTTGCGATAGGATTTTCTTGCAGAAACTCCATCTCTTCATCATGTCAAACAACAGTGGATCGTCTTCTTCATACCATCTAGGGTCTTCTGCTAAACGTGCACGACCTACATCTGAGCATCGTGATGAATCCCCTGCTCGTTTTCTCCGAGTTAAGAAGATCATACCGGTTCATTCCTCTTTTCCTTTTCTTTTCCGAACAGTTGCTTGTTCTTCATGATCAGGCGAATAATCCTCCCTTTTTTGCAGAGATACCCTACCGGAACATGCATGAAGGTTATCGACGACGACGACTTAACTAGTCCTCTTCCTTCAAACTCAAACACGCCTACCCCCGCGGACCTTGAAGATGCTGATCTGGGTATCTCATCTTATGAATACCCCAATGCGGGTCTTTCATTCGATATCCATATGAAATGCCTATCTTCCGGCTCTAGAAGTGCTCGGTGGATTCTTAGTGCGGAAGGAGTTTGTGCCTTTGTACACAAAGGTATGGAGAAAGTATGGCCACATCGCAACCGGGAATGTAGTTCCTAAGCACTTTATTCATCTGCTTTGGTCACCACGGTAAACGCCTTCTTCCCATGATTCTTTGAGATGGAGCATATCTCTATCCGCAATGTTCTTTGAATCAAACCTTGAAAAGTGGGAGAACATGGTATCTACTGCGAATCCATGGAGTTCAACGTGGGGTGGTTGCGGCGGCATCTTGATATCATCAAGGTTGATCGAGCTGGTATCCTCGTGAATGTAGTTCCCACGTGAAAGATATCTTGGAGGAGGAGAAGGCCACCTTGCGAGAATCGAGAGAAGGTGGAGCGGGCGGTTCAAAACTTGAAGAATATGACGTAGAGATACCAAACTAGGTGAAAATGATGCTCTCAAGGAACTACAATCATTGGATGGCCTCTTCTAAGCCACGCTTCCTTATTGTCAATTTTCTTTTTCAACATTCTTGAGAAATGAATTGCATTGGTTTTTGGTAGATGGATGAAGTTTTTTCATTGACGTTTTTTTTTTCTGAATAAATTGATAATTCAAATACGTAATGAAAATGCCTATATTGTCATGTCATGGGACATTAGCGGGATAATGATCAAGCATGGTATGCCTTGAGCCATTTTCCGTTAATGACTGCTTCTAACTTTCCTCCATCCACCTTAATGATTTTGTAGTAGCCGGTACTGTAAGCCTTGGTAACCACGTAGGGACCTTCCCATTTCGGAGAGAATTTTGGTGCAAACATGACTTGCTGAATGTGCTTGGCTGTCTTCAAGACTAAATCTCCTACTTTAAAAACACGTGGCTTCACAGTCTTGTCATACGCCCTAAAGATCCTATTCCCGTACACCTGAGCACGTTCCTCTGCCCTGCTTCTTCTGGAATCCAGAGTGTCTAACTCAGCGATTCTTGAGTTAGATGCTTCAACCTCGTTCCAGTGGACCCCACTTGCTGCGACAATCCTGGCTGACGGAATCTTGATTTCTGCTGGGAGGATCGCGTCCACACCGTAAACAAGTGAATATGGAGAAACCCCAATGGAACTTCTAGGTGCCGTCCGATACGCCCATAGCTCCATCGGTAGCTGCTCGTGCCACTCTCTGGGGTTGTCATGTACTGTTCGACTGAGAATCCGAATTAATGTTTTGTTGGTGCTTTCAGCCTGTCCATTTCCTTGAGGATAGTAAATGGTGGAGAAGGCCTGTTTAATCCCATATTCTTCAAGCAACTCTCGTACCTGTTTGTTGGCGAAGGGAATGCAGTTATCAGTGATAATGTGTTTAGGCACACCAAAACGACAAATGATGTGCTCTTTAATGAAAGCCGCAATCGTTGCTCCTGTATTTCCTCGTAGAGGAATAGCCTCAACCCATTTGGTGAAATATTCTGTCGCGGTTATGATATACTCATGTTGCTTCGATGACGGCGGATTGATCTTCCCAATAATGTCGAGTCCCCAGCTATAAAATGGCCATGGGCTGCTTATCGAGTGTAAAGGAGTGGAAGGTGCATGAACAAGGTTCCCATGAATTTGACATTTGTGGCAGCTTTGAACAAATGCGGCTGCATCATCCTCCATGGTCGGCCAATAGTATTTCTCGTGTATCTGGAGAAATAGTTTCCTCTTCCCTTGATGTTCCCCTTCATGCATTTTCTTCAACATGATTGGAATCTCTACCTCGGCCAGCACAAGTAACATATCCCCTCCAAAGCTTTTTACGATCAGGACCCCTTCATGAAATACGAATCGCTTCGCCCTTTGTTTCATTTTGACAGTGTAGATGGGGAAAACGATTTCTTTGGTTTTACGGAATTGAAGAGTCGACCATGTGGAGACTCCTTAAACCGAGCAAAATGTTGAACCTCACACAGATGCACTGCAAGAAGGGAGTGCTTTAAGTTCGAGAGATCAATCTGTACGACTCCGGCCTAAACCAAGAACAATGGTCGTTCCAGAGTCAATTCGGTCACAAGAGATGATGGGTTGATCTGTAGGAGGGAAGCTGAGAAATGCGTGAGATTAATGGTGATCTGAGATTGTAGGTGTGTTGTGAATTCAGCGTAAGAATGTTCTGAATGATTGAATTTTACTCAATTGAGAGTGAGTGCTCAGACGATGAGTTCGTGTAGACGAAATATTGTCTGTATGAACTTGCCGAGAATTCTTTTAGACGAATGTTCGAGTGTTCGAATCTTGTTCTTTCAATCAGGATTCGAGACATTTTATAATGCCGGGAGTTGAAAACACCATGATCCCATGAAGTGTGACAATTTCTTTGGAATCGAGAGAGTGGGGAAGTGGGAAATCGTGTTAAAACCAGTTGCTCATTGTGCGGAGACTTAGTTAATTTTCCACCCACTACTTTGCTTGCTCACTCTTCCAACCGATTGCACGATGCTCACATTCTCATCGTTGGTGAACACACGTCCATGTAGACCGCCATGACCAAAACCCTAGTTAATATCCCCCATGTGACACGATTGATATCTATTCTTGTGATTGTGGAGTTTGCTAGTTTGAATCTATTTTGATTTCAAATATAGCGGTTTGACTTTGTGGGACGATGAGTCCATGTATTGTTGAATTGAACATGTTTTGCAAATGTTCAAATTCATGAATCAAATATGTCTCACGAGAGGGGTATTATTATGTTGATTACCTAAGACGAGCAAACCGTGTGTTCTTTGAAATTGTCGAATAATATTGATAGTTGAACCAATATTCTTGAATCAAATGAGCAAATATTGCTAGACCGAGGAATATTGCTAGTTTGAGCAAATATATTCTTGAGTTTTTGAGAAAATATTGCTCGTTTGATGAATTGTTGGTAGCGAGGACCAAAATAAATATTAATTTAAGATATGCGGATTGCTTGGGTCGAGTAAAATAAATAAAAACGTTGATCATGAAATCAACATAAAATTATCGAGTATTTGAATCTTCTCGAAATCATGTTTCTACAGAGCTCTGGATTTAAAACCCTAATTTTATCGAAATGATGATTTATTGCAAATCAATCTGCAGAGTGAAGCAGGGACCGGCTACATGGGATGACGAGTTCACCATGTACGCCCAGATGCTCGAATGAGCAATATACCAAAGTCTCTTAGAGGACCAGTTGGTGAAAGAATGATTAAATGTTGGTTTAATCATTTATTGAAATAATGCTCGTGTGAGCGACAAATAATAAAACCTAGCCATGAAGAGATGAGGAACCGACCAAGAGGTCACGAGACCGGCTCTTGGTGGCCGTGGGACCAATGGATGGTCATTCAAGCAAACCCTTAGTTTTTGGAAGAAGTTTGAACCTAATATGAGCAATTGAGCAAATTTGGTTAAAATCATTAAAACATGCGGGACCGGCTGTTTGCAGGCCTTAGAGCCACCCTTGGTCGGTCAAGGGGATGTGCTCGTGTCACCATAGTGCCCATGTCTCGGTCCTGAGAGTTTCAGTATTTTTCGATGCGCATTTGAGCAACATTCTGAGAAAATATGCAGAATCCAGGGTTTTTGCTGAAACTAGGAAAAATACATGAGATGATGAAAAATAATAAATGAAACAGAGAATTGCAAGGTGTGGGACCGGCCACGGCTAGGGCATGGCCGGCCGGCTAACAAGCACGGTCCCACACTTTCCCAGTTTTATGTGATTTTATGTATTTTCTCCGATTTGAGGGAAATTCCATGAGACTGGAGAGTTTGCTGAAATTAGGGAATTTCCATGAGATGAGAGAGATAAAATAATAATAAAATAGGGAATGGTGGAGTGTGGGACCGGCAATGGCCAAGGCATGGCCGGCCGGCCAATGGGCACGGTCCCAGAGCACTCTTCCCAATTTTATGTAATTTTCATGATTTTAGGAAATTTTCATAAAATCAGAGAGATTTGTTAAAACCAAGGCATTTTGTTGAAATCATGGAGTTTTCATGGAATCAGGAAACTAAAATAACAAACAATAATAAAAAATAGGTGTGTGGTGCCGGCTAGGGCATGGCCGGCCGGCTAGAGCCCGGTCCCACGAGTTTTCCTAATTTTATAATATTTTTCATGATTTTAGAGAAAATTCATAAAATTAGGGAATTTTCATGGTTTTAGGGAAAATTCATGAAATCGGGGAATTTTCATAATTTGAGAGAAATAATAAAACAATGGGACGTGAGGTGTGGGACCGTCACGGCTAGGGCATGGCCGGCCGGCCGGTGCTCGGTTCCATGACACCTTTCCCTAATTTTATTATTTCTTTGATAAAATCATGAGATTAGAGAATTTCCTTGAAACGAAGGAGATTTGCTCGAACGAGAGAATTTTCACGAGATCAGGGAAAAATAATAAAATATGACAAAATATAAAATTGGGCGCTGGACCAAAGTAGTCGAAATCGTTCCTCGGTCAAACTCGGTTGGGGAGCTTGGAGCGAGGAGCAATAAGTTAGGACTTGGAAATCGCTAAAACTCGGTCTAATACTCGGAACCTAATTATTAGAGACTTATATATTGCTGCTCACAAGTCATGATTTGTACCTAATTAGAATTGAAATTTTAACACTATCATGTAAATAAGTGTGTAATATTGTTATATGTACGTATTTATCATGTATCCAGAGGTTTTTCTATTTGATAACTCCCATATGAGGGGTTATAAAAAATTTATTTTCTGGTTTTAGGGCATGCAAGGCCAACTTGAAAAATCGTTAACTCGTTTCGCTCAAAAATCGGTGTAAATCGGTCGCCTTAATCGCTAAAAATCGAAAATGCCTTGGAATCGGAAATCGCCTCGGTCAAATAGCCTGTAGGGATTACTCAGCGAGTAATCGGCCTTGGAGAGCGATTTTAACACTACGCGGATCGGTCACGGCATGGCCAGGCCAAATGATGAGCCCGATCCCAGCGCCTTTGCTAATATTTTATTATTATTATTTTTCCTTCTTATTTTGCATAGGTTCATCGTTCACTCATATATTTGAAATGCTCATTTGCGCATTCAAATGCTGGTCTGTGCATTATTTCTAAGTACACTTGCACCATTTTAGTCAGGGCTTATTCGATGCTCAGATGCATGTCTCGTTGAATATTCATCACTAACCCGTGGAATTCTGCTGGGAAGAACCACGGGTTGAAGTGACGAAATATAACGAAGAATCGTAGAATATTCTTTGGATATTCGAGGCGATTAGAGATAATTAATGATGGCTCTATACTAGCGGGGCTTCGTATCTAGGAGCATTAATTATCTGAGGGTTGAGCAATATGAACTTGCTGGAGTGTCATATTCCTCTTGTATAGTCAGGGAAAACATGGTTGCATCCTGAAGACGTTATTGCTCTATACTAGCAGACATGTTGTCTAGAGCCGTCCAATCTTGCGATTCTATACAAGATGAGATGTGTCGTGGTCTCACTGGGAGACTACACATCTACATCTTCTCCGAGAGGCTTTCTCGATCGAGGTTTTTATGTCATGAGCTTTCACGCTTAGAGACATGAGTCTCAATACTCATCCGATTGCTGGATCCGGAGTAATTACTGAAATTGCTCAGTATTCATGAGATGTGCCGTGGCATCAGCTGGGAGACTACACATCTACACATACTCCGAGAGACAGCCTTCTCAGTCAAAGATTTATGGCATGAGCTTTCATGCTTTAATGAGAGACATGGGCCTCAATACTCATCTGATTGCCGGATCCGGAGTATAGTTTTACAATTTTACCCTTTGTTGAAAATCCACCATCTACAACAACATCCTTTTGATTAGCAGGAGTTACTCCGTCGCGGAGATAGCTAATATACGGCCCTCTCCAGTCCCCAGCCTGACTTATGATGAAAACCTCCAATTGATGTAGCGGTGTTTGACAGTTAGGGCAAGACTTTTGGAGTAGCCGAGATTGGGTTTCCATTTCTGGCCAGTAACAGCCCAGGCGTTGAAGACGTCGATAGAGCGTTAATACCAACGTTTGTCCACAAATTTCATCATGAACGCGGTTAAGCTGCAGCTGCGCTTCTTCATCTCCGAGACATCTTGATAGGGAACCATCCGGGTTTCGATGATATAGCATACCGTGAAGCATGAAGAAGTTCTACAGGGTTTTGAGATTGACCTTTCCTTGAGAAAGCGAGTTGCTGAGCTCTTGAATGATAGGAGTTCGCCAATCACAGGTCCCGGTGTCTTTGCGTTGTAAAAGCCATGTTGATTCCACCGTCCTCCTCTTTACCGTCAAGATTTCTTCTAAACTTTCGAACTGCAATTTGGATGCCAGCGTGGCTAAACAATCGGCATGTCTGTTGTTGTTGCGACCAACATGGGTTATGGTTGCATCAACAAAGTAGTTTAATAATCTTTGCGCCTCTGATCGATACGGGGCCAGCGTTATCTCCTTCAACGCATACACTCCATTCATCTGATTAAACAGTAACTTAGAGTCACCTCTTATCTCCAGGCGAGTGGCCCCTGCTTTCTTGGCTATTGACAGTCCTATGAGATGGCTTCATACTCTGCTGAGTTGTTGGTGCACTGGAAGTACAACTTGAAGGAATGCGAGAAAACTTCGCCAGTTGGAGATACTAGGACCACGCCTGCCCCTCCAGTGTTATTGCTAGGATTGGCGGAGCCATCAAAATACAACAGCCATGCCTCTCCTTCGACAACGGATATCTCTGGAAATTCTCCGCGAAGATCATCGTGTAGTGCAGTAGTGCCTTCTCCAGGGAACACTGCCAGTAAATCAGCAACGGCTTGTCCTTTGATAGCCCTTGGTGATGCGCACGTTATGTCTAGCTCTGACATTTGGAGAAGCCATTTGGCCGACCTTCCCATCAAGACCGGCTTTGAAAGTAAAAACTTCGCAGGATCATATTTAGATATAAGCACCACCTTGTTGGACAGCAGGTAATGTCTGAACTTCTGAATGGAATGAATCAGGGCTAGGCATGCTTTCTCTGCTTTGGGATATCTGAGTTCAACATCTCTTAATACTCGACTGAAATAGTGTATAGGATGTTCGACTCCCTCATCATCCTCCTGAACAAGCAAAGCCCCTACGGCGGTATCACTGAAGGCGGTATAGAGACACAGCGGTCTTCCTTGGACAGGGGACTTCATGACCGCTGGAGACGACAATATCCGTTGAATCTTCTAAAACACTTCATGTTGTAGTGCGATCCAGACGAAACTTGCTCCCTTCTTCAGCAAGGGAGTGAATGAAGCAACGAGCTGGGCCAAACCATGTATAAAATGTCGAATGTAGTTTACTTTTCCCATGAAGCTTTGGAGCTCCTTCACGGTCCGTGGCGGCGGAATCGTGAGGATAGCTTGAGTCTTGGATGGGTCCACCTTAATCCTCTCAGCAGTTACCTAGAATCCCGGAAACTTGCCTGAAGAAACACTGAAAGCGCATTTCAAAGGATTCATCTTCAATTTGTACTCACGACACCTTTCGAACACTTGCCGTAAGACTCCTGTGTGATCCGCCCGAGCTTTTGATTTGACTACTATATCATCCAAGTAGTCTTCAACTTGCTTATGCATCATGTCGTGGAAGATTGCCGTCATAGCGCGTTGATAGGTTGCACCGGCATTTTTCAAACCAAATGGCATTACAGTATAATAAAAATTTCAGAAAGGAGTTCGAAAAGCTGTCTTACTTGCGTCATGCTCGTACATCCTTATCTGATTGTACTCGCTATATCCGTCCATGAAGGAGAACATGACGTGTCCGCTGGTGGCATCTACTAACATGTCGATGTTAGGTAAAGGAAAATCGTCTTTGGGGCAGCATCTATTCAAGTCTCTGAAATCCACGCAGCACCTGATCTGTCTATTTTTCTTTTTTACCGGAACCACATTAGCCAACCAGGTCGGATGATGAATGGGTTTAATGAAGCCAGCTGACTAGCAACTTCGTATCTCGGTCTTGATTTGCTCTTCCACCTCGTGCCCGAATTGTCTCGGGGACTGTTTGATCGGCTTGGATCCGGTATGACATGTAGATGATGGGTGACCAATTTTTCATCTAAACCGGGCATTTCTTCATACGTCCAAGCGAATATGTCCCGGTATTCTTGGAGAAGTTGTACGAGCTTCGTGCGTTCATCCGTGGACAAGGTTGAGATGATGGAGATAGGCACAGGAGATTCTTCATTCCCGATATTAACGATTTCGATTCATTAGTCGTGGAGTTGGTGCCGTCTGCGGTACTGTGGAGCATCCAACACCTCTTCCCGTGGCTCTTCGTTGTTGTAACATTCAATTGGGCGGAGAGGCGGGTGGCGATCTCCCCTCTAATTGCTAACATCGATGTCGGTACACGGTCTTCCTTTCGATCATGGCTCGCCACAAAAGTTCGCTCTCTCTTAGTGTGAACATGGGTTGCGGCTTCACCAGACGAAGAAGGATGCTCTGTCAGCGAAGACGTATCGTGGGGCTTAGCCCTCAATGATGTAAGTCGGTCCTCCTCCTGGATTGATGCCCACGTGGGGAGTGGGATGCAATGAACTTTGCCTGATTCTTCCCGTGGAGTTTCTCTTGGCTCAAATAACTCCACTTCACATATCGGTGCGTAAGGAGACAACGACGCAGAATACGAACGACTTCTTTATTCAACATAGTCTTCGAGCCTTTGGTGATACGTTGAAGGGACAATCCTATTGTCATGAAGCCACGGTATTCCCGGTATCATGTGGTAGTCCGCTCCTTTTCTATGACTTCGAATTTCACCTTTAATCGGACAGGCCCTACGGATAAATTGATTGACATACCCGTACGTGTTGGTTTGGTTTCCTTCAAAGTCCGTCATAGTGGTAGGTTGTCGCACGATCTTGCTTGGGCGAACCCTTGGATGTCCCGAGTGTCTTGAGAGTAATAACATTCGAAGACACTCCGTGTCGATGAGGGCCCTCTTGAACTCGAATCCTTGATGCGTGCGATAACGTGTAGGGCCGGTTGTGACCTTCTTCCGCCATCATGTCTTCTTACGTAAACGTGACGTTATTCACGGATAACAACTCGATGTTTTTGAGGCTTACGGACGCAAAGGAGTTAAATGCACGTCCATGGCTATCTGGTTGATTGCGGCAAACGTCTCCACCCGCTGACTCTTCGAGAGGTGTAGAGTTCGCATAAACTTTCCACTAGAGAATCCGTTTCCTGATCCACCGGCCTCTGGTTCATTGTGAAACTATTGAATTGAGGGAGATCGTTACGAGGATCAGTCCCCAGTGTAGAAATCTCTGGTGACGAGGAGAACCGCTCATATCGATGTCATCTTGATGAGGAGATCGAGTATGCCGTTTATTATTTCTTTGATCAGGTCTATATTCTTCGTGTGAATCTCCTGCACCCGTGCTAACTCGGTCAACGTTGGGATCCTTCCGGTTACGCCATCAGATACACCGTTGGGAAGAGGGGTATCTTCATTGGAGGAACTTCGTCCGAAATTTGAGATTGTTGGGGGAGTCCTAAGACCAACCATTTTGAAATCAGCCAAGTAGGATTGGGTATTGAAGAGATTGACTTCACAACCGAGAGATTAATCTCCCACTGTGGTCGCCAATTGTTTGTGGGTGAAAACTGTTTCTGCGGTTTTTGGTAAATTTGGGTATGTGTGGATGAGAAACGAATCTAAACCCTAAACAAATGCACTGCAAGGGAGTGCTTTTGATTCGAGAGATCAATTTATACAATTATGGCCTAAACCAAGAAATGGCCGTTCTAGACTTGCTTCGGTCACAAAGTGAAGGAGATGGGGTTGATCTTAGGGAGGGAAGCGAAGAAGGTGTTGAGATTGTGAAGGTATTGGTTGTTTATGACTTGTATCAGAATGGTGATTTATGGATACTGATGACAACACTTGGTTTTTATGTGTTCGTCTGTATTGTTTGGAAATAGGTGAAAGACCTATTTATACAAGTCATTGAGCGCAACCCTCATCTCATAGGAAGTGGAGGAGGTGAAGTGATGGGGTAGTTGGGTCGTGCAGGAGTGTTGATTGTTACACGATCACACCTTTGCCCACTTCCCTCATCACTGTTAACCGTCCACTCTTCCTGACACGTTCTTGTAATGGCGCGTTGCACGCCGTAAAACCGCCGGACCAATACCCCATGAGTATCCCCGGTTTGTGACATGTTTGATGTCTCGAGTGAGTGGGTCGATTCATGGGACCCGCAGGAAATAGCATGATGCTATTAGGTTAAATAACTAAGTTATTTAGGAAATCGATATTCATGAAATATCGTGTATATTTTATGCATGTAATGCATCGAATACAACTAATATGTATTAAGCATCGCTGTTTTAAAGCTTAATGGAGTATGTCGCAGATTAAGCGTCTTAAAATAGCAGCATGTTCAAACATCTTCAAGGGATCGTTTGAAGGCCGCGTGGGCGGGCCATCCCTTGGCCGATCACTCTCTGTAGTAGGGTGACGGACGGTGATCACCAAGGTGACTCATTGGCTGTTTAACTCTTAGCCTAGGCTGTCCGAATAAGCTGGAAAAGTTGGACGAACGAGATGATCTGCGGCACATGTTTGCGACCGTTGATGGATTTTAGGGTTTTAGAGAGGTGCGTAAGCATCACTCTTTAGCTTGACCGAAATCGAGCATGGACAAGGTTTTTGGTGGGACCGACCGGGCATGCGTGTAGACGGCCTGCCGGTGTGCATGTCCGTACCACTTTGTCTCATGAAGGTGCGATCTAGGCCACTCAAATTGGCCGGCAAAGATGAGTGGTCGTGATCGATTTGCAACAGGAATCCATTGCCGCAAAGGATTTGGAAGCTGTGTGAGATACCACCTTCGGGCGTGTGTTTCGAGGCGCTCGGCCATGGTTAGCCTAGGCCGGCCGGTCACACGCACAGGCGGGCCCACGGTGATCACGTTGATGCTCTCTGGACCTCTTTACTCTATATCTACACCCTCTATCCAAGCTGGCGAAGATGGATGGTCGTGATCAAATTGCGACACATATGCCATGCCGCAAACCCTAATTAGGGTTTTGGGCCAGTCGCGTGTGCGTGACTTTAACTAAGCGGTTTGGCAGGCTATGCTCCTCCTTTGTGGAGATCGACCGTGTGGGGCCCACGTTGGGCCGACGATGAACATATGTGTACCTGTCCGATGGTCCTAGGCACGATCTAAGCCATCCAAATAGGCTGGCTAAGTTGGATGGTTGTGATCGATTTAAGACAGTAGTGGAATTTCCGTGATCCTTTAAAGCATCACGCCAGCCATGTTTCGAGAAAACGTTCATTGCTCTACGGCATTGTTGTGAGAAGGTCGATCGGGTAGGTGAGAAGTGGGCCCGCCAACGTGTGCGTTAGCGCTTCCCTGATCATTCGTGGGATGATCTAGGACGTCCAACCAGGCTGGTGAAGTTGGACGGTCGTGATGATTTTAAGACTGCCTTGAATAGTCTAAGCTCGTCGAGCTTCTTCCAAAGCAACGCAACCACCCTATTTTAGGGCTGGCATTTGACGTGCTGGGAGGAGTTCGTGTGATGTTCGAACGACTAGGGCATAAACGGGCCAGCCGGTGGTCAACACAATGATCATCTACTCTTGCCAGGGTTTGGCTAGGCTTGTTAATTTGCGCGGCCAACTTGTGTGGCCGTGATCATTTTAGAGACTGATTATGGACAGTCCAGATTTTCCTTAAGGAAATTAAATGCGTTCGATCGAGCTGAGGGCGCATCGACTCGAAATTCTCTTTGTCAGGGACTAGCCTGTACGGGTATTTCGTGCACGTCTCAAAATTGGCACTTGGAGATTCATGTTACTCTGCTGAGAGTGAACACTCAGTCGTCATGTCATGCTAATAATGAGAGCTCGGCTAGGAACAACACAGGAAACACTAGGCTAACCGTGCATTAATTAATAATGCTAAAACTCACGGAATATTTGGGATTGTTGCTACATGCACCATTCTGGGTGAATCTTGTGTATTTATTGAATTGCTTCGAATAAATAAAGCGAAGAAGTATTCATCACTCATCAAACGGCTTTACCCTTTGCAGGATGTCAACACGTTAAAATTGGTTTTACAATTTTAGCCCTGAACCAAAATCCACCATCAACAGCTGTATAGATGAACATTAAGATCACCAAATACCACCTAAGGTTGAAAAACATTATCACTGAGTTACTTTAAGAAATCCCATTGTAATTTTTTAACATCTACATGTGTAGAGCCATACATGCAAGACAGTATCCATTCTTCCTTAGATGGGTTGGATTGAATTAAAGCATGAATCATATTATCAGCACTACTCACTATTTCACAAGGAAAACCTTGCTTCCAAAGTAGAATTAAACCCCCAGACAAACCAATGGAGTTTTCAAACCAATTAGGATAGTAGAATCTTTGAGTTAAATTTTTGCTCTATCAACAGTAATTTTGGTTTCCAACAGAAATATTACATCTGGGTTATAATCCTTAATAATGTCTGCTAGATAATCCCTAGTATCTTTTGACACAAATCCTTGATCATTCCATGCAAGTAGTTTCATTTTGTGAAAATTCTAATAATCAGACAAGAAATCAATCTTATACTTAAAATTAGATCTGGGTGAGCAGAAAAAAATTAATGAAGATAATTGACTAACAAGAAATGAGAAATTTAGAGATAAAGCAATAGAAGATCGTAATACCTGGTGAGATGCACTTGGAATTTTTCTTTGGAGAGTCTTTGCTTGGTTTTGCTCTGACACTGTTCCATGATAAGATGGATATGAATTAGGAGATTGAACATGGTCATCCAAAATTATGTGAGTGTTTTCTGATGATTCTCCGACGGAATTGGATTCATATTGTCTTGATTGATTCAATTCAAAGTGCTGGATTAAAGACTGAAGAGGTTCCTTAAAAACTCCCTGATTTCCAAAGTTGCCTGGATCAATATTCTGAGAATTGAAATCATCCATTGATACATCGAATTCCCCCATAGCTAAGTAAGATTTGAGCATACTCAAGTTACCTCCCACATCTCTATTCAAATTATCATATAAGGAAGAATTTCGCTGATTGATGTCAGGCTCATTGAAACTATTTTGATTTTTAGGAATGAAAATTGAATCTGAGTAGTGACTAGACTGACCCTTATCCATTCTCACTCTTTTACCTTTCCTCTCAATACCATCTTCTCTCTCTCTATTTCTATTAATAACTACTTGTAACATACCTTGAACATTGCATTCAATATTGGTGATTGGGATGACAGGAACAAGTGAGTTGTCCACCTGGATGACGATCTGGATCGGCTGATCTTGTCCCTGAGTACAAGACATCTTTAACTAAGAAGATATTGCAGTCGCCATATTATTGTCTGCATGCAACCCATGATCCTCATTTAATGCAGGAGCTTCCAATGCATGCATGTTTGCATCCTCCATATGATCATTTGATGCTAAAACTTGTTCATTTTCTAGTCTAGGCTAAGCTTGTAACTAAGGTACCGAGACTTTTACACCTCTGTTGTCTGGATTATTCCACGAAGGAGGATCAATGATTGAGTTGGAAGAGAGATACCCTCTTTGTTGCTGCAGGAGGAAGTTGGCTATCGTTTCACATTCGGATTCCTTGTGATCTATCGTGTAGCAAAAACCACAGAGATTAAAAGGTTGCTTCTCATAAAAGATACGTAACCAGATTTCTTGATTCACTGCATTCTTCATCCAAAAACCACTCCTTAGTGGATCCCTCACATCAATGAGCACCAGTACTTTCTGAATTTTACCTTTAGGAACAATACAATCTGGTGGATCTAACTCACGTACTTCACCCATCGCAGCAGCAATCCCTTTGATAACTGTAGGGTTAGCGAATTCCGATTGCATGTTGTACAGTCTAAGCCAAAGAAGTTGTTTGGTGAGATCAAAATCACTTTTTGGTATAGAAGGGTTCCAAGTCTCAAGTACAAACAGGTCTCCTTCAATGAACCATGGACGAAACTTTAGTACGACTTCATATTCTTCTTGGGTATAAAACTTGATCATGAAAGTATCATCATCTTCTTTTTTAATGTAGATCTCCTTACTTTTTATCCATAACTTCTTCGACTCTTTGTCTAGCTTTGTAACATTGAAAGTTTTGATAGAGTATACCTTTCCCAGAAAACAAAACTTCCATTGAGCGGCTCCTTGAACCAAATCTTCAGCAGAGATATCAGGAAGCTTTAAAGCTTTTAGTCTGTTAGAAAGCGCAGAACTTTCCATCATTCATTGAATCTGTTGCAAGTTTTGGTTTCTTATGAGGATAACTTTTTGGTTTTATTGCAAAGAAGAATGAAATCTACATATAAAGCTGGAGGAGAAAACGATGAAGACAAGTACAATATTAAAAGAGTAGCCGAATTTCTGATGGGTGAATGTTGTACACTTGTAAGATCTCTTTTCATAACCACATGTCATAATTATAGAATTTGAGTAAAATCTGTTGCCAAGTTTTGAAGTATCCATAAGATTGTGTGAGAGAGAATAAAAGATGATTTAGAGGATTATTTTAATTGTTGAACAAAGTGAGAAAATCAGAGAATTTAATAGTGAAATCTTCACGTATCTTAGAACATCAAATAATCATAGGATGAGGATGAAATAAGGTAAAGTCAGGCAAAACCACTCCAACTCCCTAAGCCTTCATCCAAGTGCTCCACCGACCTAGCAAAAAAACATAGAGAAACACAGTTAATAAAAAAATCCAAAAGGTATAGTGATATTGAAGATGAGATTAGAACATGCAAAGAGTTAGAAAGACAATCAAGAGATGAAGTTTGGAAGAATTTGCAACACGGTGATTGCTTTGAGTCAACTCCTGTTCATGGCGATTTGTTTCCCTTTTTGTATACTTATCTTCTTTTGATTCGCTTGTATCATCCGATCTTTAAGTTAGAGTTCGTCTTCTGGATTACATCTATATTATTTTTATCATCATCTTCTTCTTTCTTATACCTGTTTGCAGTAGACGAGTAGTTTGTCTTTATAATTTGAGTTTCCTTTGTAGGTACCCGATCACCACCCTACACGTGACAACCAAGATGGACACATGGAAGCCATATATCTAATGTGCATCAGGATAGGATGTACACGTGTTATACCATAACATGCCTAATTCTACTTTATCACATCTCGAGGCAGATTCAAAATGAATGATCTAGATATAGTCCAACAGACACTGACAAGATCAGACACTGTCGGAAAGCTTTAGAGAACCAGCTAGAATTGTGCATGTTTCAGATCTTATGCTGCAGAATCCAAGAAGATGGAATAGTGACTTAGTTAAAAATATATTCCCTGATAATATTGCTAAGTTGATTCTTCAGATGAGATTAACTCAGCAAGGTCGGGACAGATTAATTTGGGAGCCAAATAGAACTGGAGAATTTTCAGTTAAAACGACTTACAAAGCTCTGACTAATAATTCATCTTCTCAAGGTGAACATCATAGATTAATCCCTAAAGTAGTCTCTGGAGGAATCTGTGGAAATCTAAAGTTCCACATAAAGTCAAACTATTTCTCTGGAAATGTCTAAGGAATATTGTGCCAACTCTGGAAAAATTAGTCACTACAAGAAAGATATTAACACCACTTGTCCCTTATGTAACTCTCATCAAGAAACACTACGTCATCTTCTTATTGAATGTGATTATGCAAGATCAATTTGGTTAAGAATGAATGTGAATGTGGATAATATACAGAGACGGAGGATTAACGTGTCAACATGGATTTCCAGTCGGTTTTCTGCTACAACACACGCTGAGGAAAATATCTTGTGGTTATCCACTTTAATGTGTACATCATGGAAGATCTAGAAAAACAGATGCATCAAAGTTTTTCAAAATAAAAACGTTAGCTGCTGGTTCACTTGTCATGAAATAAAAGGCCTAGTCCAACTTTATATGAAAGAAGAATTTCAACATAACAAAAATAGCTCTGATGTTAGTATACAGAAATGGTCTCCTCCAACAGTTAATAGTCTTAAGATGAATATTGATGCTTCGTTTGATTATTCTTCTAAAGAAATTGGCATTGGACTTATAATAAGAGACTCTGCAGGTACCACCAAAGGAATCAGGGGCAGGCACTTATATGGAGGAGTAGATCCGGAACATGCTGAATGTTTGGCCATGAAACATGCTATTCTGTGGGCCAAGGAACTCAATCTTAGAAATGTTATATTTGAATCAAACTGTAAAAATGTAATTAGTGCTATCAGCAATGTCAGCTCAGTAGTCCACTAGATGAACCAGAGCTATGTAGATGAAATAAGACATACGCTGTCTTCACTTATGTATTTTGGTGTTAGTCATGTATAAAGAACGGCGAACAACATAGCCCATGTAATAGCTCACCAGGCTAGAACTGGGAAAACTTCCTTTGATTTTGGTTGTAACATCCCAAGTGAATTTAATAATCTGGTAAGGGGTGAAAGGAAGTTAAGTTAGAAGTTATGTGTATTATGGTTTAATATAAAGTTTCGTTTGCATTAAAAAAAAAAAATGATGACGTACAAATACACTTTTTTTATTTTATTTTATTTATATTTCGGCGCGCGGGTTATAACCCCAAAGGGGTTATAACCCATCCACAAAAACCCGTCCAAACAAATATGACACAAAAACCCCAAATATCATAAACTGTCAGAACTACCCCAACCCAAAAAAAAAAAAACTGACAAAACCACCTCCATTCATTATTGCTTATAACGTTTCATAACGGACAAAAAAACACAAAAACCTCCGCTCTCATCAGTATCTCCTTCAAAACGAACCCAGAAAATTATCAGATCTAAAAAAAAAGTTTCATCCCGTAGCGAAAATTATATATGATTCTCGATTTCACCTTCATCTCTTCTTCAATGGTTACGCATTTCAACCATTGAAGCAAAGTCTGACCTAACTAGATTCATTTTTCTGACTTAAAACAACAAAAATGACGAAGAAAAAAAATCAACAAGAGAAAAAGAAAGATGATAAGCTTAGGAAAACTGCGAAACCAGCGACAAAAGGTAAGAAATCTCATCATTATTCTTCAATTTTTTGATGTAACCAGATTTTTTTGGTTTAGGTTTCATTTTTTTTTTTTGGGTTTTCAGTTTAATTGTAGGTTTCGTCATTTTTTTGGGTTTTCAGTTTGATTTTAGGTTTCATCTGTTAGTTTTAGATTTCATTTGTTAGGTTTAGGTTTCAATTGAAAACTAATTTCAATTTTGGGTGTGTTTATTTCTTGTGTATGCTGTCGGCCTTGTTTATTTCTTATTTTGATGAAACCAAATTCGAGTTACATCATCTTCGATTCTTCGGCGAAAATCGATTTTCTATTGTTGTTGGAGTAAATGAGATGTTTGATGAAACCACATTTCATTTTCTGTTTCTTGATGAAACCAAAATTGGTTTCATCATTTTTTAGTTGTTGGTTTACTTCTAGAGTTATTGTTTGTGGACCTAATTATGCTTATGGTTTCATCACCTATAAATGATTATGGTTTCATCATTTTTCAAGTGTATATCTTATGGTTTCAACACTTTTCAATTATGCACAGTTTCATCACTTTGTTCGTGCTTATGGTTTCATCATTACGAGTGTATATATCTTATGGTTTCATCACTTTTCAATTATGCACAGTTTCATCACTTTTTTCGTGCTTATGGTTTTATAATTTTTCAAGTGCAATCTTATGGTTTCATTATTATTATTTGTTTATTATTCTCTTATGGTTTACTTTTGGTTTCACAATATGTAAAAAAAGAGAGACAGAACCGTTCTGTGTTCATTGCATCATTTGTGCGAGTTTGCGGTGGAAATTAAGGCGTTGATACAAAACAAGCAAATCGCATTTGGAAGCTCTTAAATCATGTTCGTTCTGGCGCTTCTTTGAGCCGTTCTATGATGGCGTAATGAACGAAGAAGAGCTCATCAAAAAAAAAAAAGCAATAATTATGATTTTAAGTGCAATTGAAAACAGACATGACGGTAAGCGTCCGTATTGTTTCAAAGTAACAAGATCAAGGGAAATGACTCTGCGGACCATTCCCGAACATTTTGCTGTGAATTTTGGTCTGCAAATGGTGAATTATGTAGAAGAAGACGACATTGATGAAGAGCTGCTCAAAAAGGTGAACGTCTTCATGGCTACGTATTTTAAGGGAAATAAGAAGACGAAGAAAGGCGATATTAAACGTTGTATGTTGGAAGCCGCAAAGGATGAAACCAAAGTGGATGACTTTGTCAAGCTTTTCGTAATGTTTCTTTTGGTTTCGGTATTTGTCCCTAACAAATGTGGGCAAACTCTAGCAGCAAAGTACTTGTACATGGTGTTTGATATGAATAAGGTGTGTTGGACCGAAGTCTTTCATGACTATCTACTTGATTCGATAATGAAAAACAGAAAAGACGTAGAAAACGTAGTTGGTTGCGTCATTTACCCCGCCCGTAAGTTAAGATTTCTTCTTTTTGATTCGTAAGTTAAAGTATTTTTAAAATGTTTTTGATGATTAATTTGAATATTGGTTGTTGTTTCTTTTTTCAGTATTGGTTGGCAGAGATGACAAAGATAGCACAAAGAAAGGATGGGTTCCACAAGTATCCGAGGTTTGCTAGATGGAACCTTATCAACATCTGCCAACAAGTATTGGCTAACTTCGAGGATCTTGTCGATAAAAAAGAACTTTTGTCTGAGGTAAATATTTACTTGGAAGATTTACTTTTCTGATGAAACAAAATTTGGTTTCATCAACAATTATAGCTGAATTTTTGTTTCTTAGATAACTTCATGGTTCTTATATGATTAATTTGGTTAGTATAACATGCAATTTTAGAAATCTTCGAAATCTTTTATGTTTGTTAGACAATATTCGAAATCTTCTATGTTTTATATATCGTCCATTTCTCAATTGTATATCATGCCATGTTCCACCAAGTAAATATTCACACCACAGGTGTAGAAACTCCTCATCTTGTACTGTCTATGCACTGATTAATTTGGTTAGTATAGTTTATGATGTTTGCAATGTTGCGCAGCATATATTATGACTCAGCCAATCATCCACCACTCAACCTACAAAATTTCCACTGATGAAAACAGTTTTGGATTTACTTTTTTGATGAAACCAGTTTTGGATTCATCAAATTTTTTAGATGAAAACCAATTTTTCTTGTGTACTGCAGGAGAATATTGGTCACCGAAAGGGATCATTCTTGCTTCAGTATGAAGAAACCGAAATGCGCTTGGTCGAGCTTTGTAGATGAAGTGGAAATTGTTGCTGAAGACGATGTTCAACCTGAAGTATCGGTTGGTGATAATGAAAATCAAGTGTCGGTTCAAGTGCCAGTTGAAGAAAATGAAGTGCCAGTTGAAGTAAATATTGGTTCTAGCAGTGAAGCTAACTCCTACAAAGCCAAATACCAATTTGTGCGAGCCTTGATTGAAAAGCTTAGGACCAATGCTACAAATGTTCTTTCCGAAGAAGAATCACTTCTTGGCAAAATATGATGCGAGGGATCGATAGGTGCAATATTTGCACTAGTTAGGTACTCAAATGCTTTGTTTTCTTGATAGTTTTTATATCATTATGCTTTGATTTTGTTTGTTTTTGAGTTTCTTAGGTGTTTGAGGCTATCTTAACCAAAAGGAAGAGGAACTCGCTCAAATCGTAGATTTCTTCACATCACCTTGAAGAGGACGAAAGAAGCGAAGAGAACGGCGAAAGAATAGAGTCATTCCGACTTCATATGAGAAAGTTGAGCACAAGTGAAGCGAGTCCAAGTCGCAAAAGATATTGAAGCCCGAGAATCATTAAAGGCGTTTTCTACTCGGGGCAGCCGACGGGTTGTTAATAGAGTTGAATCTGTCGAGTCCCGCAAGATCGACAGAATACATTCACGTGCGTAAAGTCACCGGTGAAGGCGATGATCACGATCAGATTTTTGGTTTTGCTTTGAGTTCTTCTCGAACTCGAGTGGGACTAAGTAAGATGGGTTATGGAGATGATATAAGACATGAGTACTTGGTTGATAGTCCGTATCGGATGGGTAAGAGGTTCTCGGTTTCTTGTTAAAGGTCACCAATGATAGAAAAAATGTTGATGGAACCGAGTTGTTGACCGCATCGAAGATGATGGGTCGAGTCATTAATGGAGTTCGTCTTTGTGGTGGCCGAGATGAATGAGAAGGAGTGGTACCGATGCCGATGATCAATCTGCCGCTGCCATGAATAGTAAAGAGAAGATTTCATGAAGGTGGTTCGTGGGAGAGACGATGGTGTTGTGGTGGTGATTGACGGAAGTCATCATGACAAAGGTTCTTTCTTGCTAATAGGATACGATGAAAGTCGAGCATAGAATGGAAAGAATGCCGCCATTGTTGGCGCCGATGAAAGAGAGTTTGGCGGTGATGTGGATGCTTTCGATATACAAGGACTTGATGCGTTAATGACGAAGATGGAGAGATAGCTCGTGTTTTGATGGAAGTGTGACGCAGAGGTGATGATGTTTGTCTCGAGAAGGTCTGTCGATCACAATGGGATTGATAGTAACGTGATCATACTCGAGTCCGTCATGGCGGTGGCATGAAGATTGAGAAGGAAATGGACTCGGGGAGTTTTAAAAGTCGCGGAGGGCCTGGTATCCGTGAACAAATATTGCCGGAGCCGAAAACTCGGATGTTGTGGAAACTCACGATTACCGACAAACCGTGAGATGAAGAAGTGAAAATCAAAATCCGGGGAATTTGAAAACTCACGCTCACTCGTATATCCGTGGAATGGCCGGGTCGAGAAGCAAAATTCGGGGAAAAATAATTCTCACGGAGGTTCGTCCGTCCGTGGAAAATCAAGAGAAACCGACAGGCCTAATTCGGTATGTGGGCCGGGCTTTTAGGCAAGTGACGAGCCCATTGGAGAAGAGCAGACTTGCGACGGGTTATTATGCGAGAATTATAAATCTTTTGAGGGAGATTTTTTGAGGATACTTTGGAGAGAAGGGAAGAAGAGGAGCTAGGGCTTGGAGTTGGAGATTTTTCTACAACCTAGGGTTTGCTTTACCTATTCTCTTTTATTATTTTTTCATGGGTTTTAAGAAATCCATGAGTAGCTAAACTCTTCATATTGGTTAAGGATGTAGTCGGATATCATAAACATGCTACTAAATTAATATACTGGTTTTGTTATTATCTCAATCAAATTGTTATTGTCTTGTTCTACCATTTATTATCGTTTATGATTGTATGATTGTTTGTTTAGGAGCGCTACTAAATAACCATGAGTGCATATCTAAAGCTAGGCTAGGGTTTTGAGATACGTAATTGTTGATAACCCTTGTCATAAGTAGCATATTGTGATTACCAATTGTATTCAAAACCTTTGTGTGATTGCAAGTAGAAGCTTGACCTATGTTAAATAGTTTACTCATAGTATTTCTATTGCATGGATTAGTCTAATTCTTAGAACTTAAAGCACTTGGAGGATTAAACCTAATAGCACGTTGCATTAGGTTGTTCGCTAAGTAGTATTCATATTTTCATCGTTATGGTATGTGATGACATAAGGAATTTACCGGAGTATGCTCTCGATGGGGTACTTTAGGACTCTTGATAATGAATGATTGAGTGACAACACCGTTATTAGTCGAAGTGCATGTCTTATGATTGATGATGAACCCTTAACCAAGTATTCTCAACTTATTGATTCTCTATATTCATTCTTCGCTATTATTACTAGTTTAATTATTTTAGACCAAAATCAAAAATCCCCCTGGTTACTTAAGTTTTCAATTACGAATAACAACCCATATCTCCTGTGGGAACGAATCTTTCTTATTACTATACTATTTTTTATAATTGTGAAGTGAAAGAACTTAAATTATTTTTATGTCGGTGACAACCTACCAAATTTTACCTTGCCATTGGGGAGGCATAGCGGATTGTTATTTTGTTATTGATTTCTTATTTTAGTTTTTAATTTCGTTCTTGAGAATCGTGTTTGTGTACTTAATCTCTGGCACCCAAACGTTGGGATTACCAAAGGTGCGGAATTTCAACTCATGAGAAACGGTACTACAAGAGCCTCAAAATTCACAACAAGAAGAGATGGTTGGCGGACGAACAACCACAACACCGGTGACCAAGGAAACCAAGGAAACCAAGGGAACCAGGGAAATGATGGCGCTCCACCACCTCCAACTCCTAAGAGGACACTCAAAGATCCGACATCCCCATCGTTTGATCAACAAAAGTTGTGTGTCAACTTGGAAGATTCAATTGAGCTCAAATCTCGGTTGATTCATTGGTTACCGGTTCAAAGGGCTTCCAGGAGATGATCCAAATCGTCATTTACTATTGTTTCAACATAGGTTGACAAGTTTAAAGCCAACTGAACCCGATCAAGGAAGAGCTTTATCGATGACTTTTCCATTCTCTTTGATTGATTCTCAGAAGAATGGTTTTATGGTCTTCCACCGGAAGTATCACAACATGGAACGAGATGCAGAGCATTTTTAGAAAAGTACTTTCCCGCCTCTAAAGCAAAGAACTATTCGTAAAGCAATTAGTGGGATTGAACAAATTACTAGTGAGACTCTTTACGACTATCGGGAACGGTACAAGAAGTTGTTAGCAAGCTGCCCACATCATCAAATCTCCGAGCAACTTATAGTGCGGATTTTTATGATGGTTTGCTCCAATCCGAGAGAAATCTTATTGATGCAACTAGTGGTGGTGCTTTGACAAACAAAACCATTGACGAAAGCGACATAATTGATCGAGAATATGGCCGCAAACACGCAACAATTCAACACAAGAGGTGTGTCAATTAGTCGACGGGTTAATGAGGTTACTTCTTCACCGCACCTAGAAAATAGAATTGGTAATATGGAGAAGATGATACAACAAATGGCCGCAGAATCATTCCCTCTTATGAGGAAGAAGTCAACAAGTGAATGCTATTTTCCCAAATCAAAGAAAAGGCAACGGTATGATCCTTATTCCAATACTTATAATCCAGGGTGGAGAGATCATCCCAATTTTAGTTATGCAAACAAGCAAGCTTCACTCAAGGACCGGTTTTCAATCGTCCTAGTGGTTTTCAACAACAATAACAACAACCACAACCACAACCAAAGGCAGAACTCGAATCATCGAGATGCTTGCTATGATGAAGAATCTAACCACAATGGTGCAAAAGAATCAAAAACGACCGATGGTGCAATCAAGGAGTTGCGACACAAATGAGCACTATGGCGGAGTAGATTGAATCATTTGGAGACGCGAGAATAGTGGGAAACTCCTTCTCAACCTCTTAACCCAAGAAGTTCCACAATGCTTGTGACATTGAGAAGTGGTACACGAACTGTGCAACCAGAAGATGCTGAGAAAAGCAAAGACCCCAAGGGGCCGGTTTTGGAGAAAGAGATTACTGACTCTTCCCAAACCGATGAGGTACCTAAAACGAACTCTAAACCTCCTGTTTCTACTTATGTTCCCCTTTGCCTTTTTCCTCGAGTTTGCTAATTCTAAAAAGTGGAACAAGATAAGGAGATTTTAGATATTTTCAGAAGATTCATGTGAACATTCCATTGATAGATGCAATTAAACAAGTCCCAAAGTATGCGAGAATTCTTAAGGACTTGTGTACCAATAAACAAAGGTTAACCGTAATGAGGTAATGAAAGTGGGGGAAAATGCTTCGGCTATCTTGCAAAAGAAACTCCCACTTAAATGTAAAGACCCCGGTAGTTTCGATATTCCTATTGTTATTGGTAACACTAAGTTTAATAAGGCTATGCTTGATTTAGGAGCATCAGTAAATGTAATGCCCGCATCTATATATGAATCTCTTAAGTTAGGTCCATTGAAAGAAACTGGAATAACTTTACAAGCTTGGTCGACTGTTCTAATGTATACCCTAGAGGTATTATTGAGGATGTACTTGTGCGGTGAAACCAAACTAATTTTTCCAAATGGGATTTCGTGTGTTGGAGATGACAGACGGATCAAATGACACATCTCTACCTTTGCTTCTTGGTCGACCATTTATGAGCACGGCTAGAACTAAAATTGATGTGCATGATGGTTCGTTGACTATGGAATTTGATGGAGAAGTAATACGTTTCAACATTTATGAAACGATGAGATATCCTAGTGATGTCCATTCTTGCTTCTCTGTTGATGTGATTGATAACTTGGCTCAACAGTTATTCAATATGAATGGGGAGGATGTGCTTGAAACCGCGTTAACGACACCCATTGATGGAAGATTTGAGTGTGGAGAAGAAACCAAAGAAGCCTTAGGCTTTCTCAACTCTTTACAAGAAGTACCACAAAACTCAAATATTTCTTTTATCTCTTTGCCCTGCTCTGATGAAAAATTATTGCCATCTATTTTGCAGGCTCCGAAACTTGAACTAAAGCCTCTTCCCCGATCACCTAAAATACATGTATTTGGGTGATAATGAAGAGTTGCCGATTATAGTTTCGAATGCACTAACCGAATTGGGCAGAACAAAGACTTCTTCGAGTTTTGAGGGAGCACAAAACTGCTATAGGATGGACAATCGCTGATATCAAGGGAATAAGCACAGCGACGTGTATGCATAAAATACGGCTTGAGGATGAAGCAAAGCCTACAAGGGAGGCACAACGCCGCTTGAATCCTCCAATGATGGAAGTCGTAAAGAAAGAGATACTAAAGTTATTAGACGTGGGAGTTATCTACCCCATTTCTGATAGCAAATGGGTGAGCCCGGTACAAGTGGTACCAAAGAAGTCGGGCGTCACAGTGGTGCAAAATGATAATAACGAACTTGTCCCAACTCGTGTGCAAACCGGTTGGAGGGTTTGTATAGACTATAGAAAACTGAATGCAACCACTAAAAAGATCATTTTCCTTTACCTTTTATGGATCAAATGTTGGAACGCTTTGTCCGACACTCTCACTCATCAAGTTTTCTTGATGGTTATTCGTGTTACAATCGGATTGCTATATCACCCGAGGATCAAGAGAAAACTACTTTTACGTGCCCGTTCGGAACATTTGCATATAGAAGGATGCCTTTTGGTTTGTGTAATGCACCCGCTACCTTCCAAAGGTGTATGGTAAGTATCTTTTCTGAATATGTCGAAAACATTATCGAAGTTTTTATGGATGATTTCAGTGTGTACGGTGATTCATTTGACTTGTGCTTGGATAACCTTACATTAATTCTTAAACGATGTGTTGAGACTAATCTTGTGCTAAATTGGGAGAAGTGCCATTTTATGGTAACTCATGGCATTGTTTTAGGCCATATTATATCTTCTAAAGGATTAGAAGTTGATAAATCTAAGATTGATCTTATTCGTGCTCTAACTCCTCCCACTACGGTGAGGGAAATTCGTTCTTTTCTTGGTCACGCAGGATTTTATCGCAGGTTTATCAAGGACTTTTCCAAGGTTGCGGCACCATTATGCAACCTTTTGCAAAAAGACGTGGTTTTTAACTTCGATGAGAAGTGTTTGGCGGCATTCAATCGTTTGAAAGAACTTTTGATAACAGCCCTATTATGAAAAACCACCAAATTGGAGTAAGCCATTCGAGCTAATGTGTGATGCTAGTGATTATGCGGTCGGTGCAAAGTATTGGGCCAGCAGATCGGGAAGCTACCCCATGCCATTTATTATGCTTCCGAACGTTGAATGATGCTCAAAAAATTACATGACCACGGAAAAAGAGTTATTAGCAATCGTTTCGCTTTGGAAAAATTCCGTTCTTATTTAATTGGTACAAAAGTTGTTGTGTTTTCTGATCATGCAAAGACTTAGGTACTTACTTGCAAAAAAGGAGGCGAAACCAAGGCTCATTAGATGGATATTACTCTTACAAGAGTTTGATCTCGAAATTAAAGACAAGAAAGGCATTGAGAACACATTGCGGATCACTTGAGTCGTCTTATCAGAGACGAAGAAGCTATCCCGTTGCGTGAAAGCTTCCCGATGAGCAACTTTTCTCAATTGCGCTTTGTAACCATGGTACGCCGATATTGTGAATTACTTAGTGTCTAAACAAATCCCAAAGAATTTGTCTCGTCTTTGAGAGGGACAAACTTAAGAGATTAGCTTATCAATATATATGGGATGATCCATACCTATGGAAACATTGTTCATACCAAGTTATACGAAGGTGCGTACACAATCAATTCAATTCTATATTGTCTTTTTGCCATTCATATGCTTGTGGAGGACACTTTGGGTCTAAAGAACCGCACTCAAGGTACTTGAGAGTGGATTCTATTGGCCAACTTTATTTAAAGATGCATATATATTTTGCACTACTTGTGAGTGATGCCAGAGAACGGGCAATCTAGGTGCTCGAAATCAAATGCCACAAACTCCCATACTCTTTGTTGAAATATTTGATGTTTGGGGAATTGATTTTATGGGGCCTTTTGTTAATTCTTTTGGTAAATATTATATCCTTTTAGCTGTTGATTATGTCTCGAAATAGGTGGAAGCTAAGGCCACCCCTACTAATGATTCTAAAGTGGTTACAGATTTTGTTAAAGAGTATATTTTCGCAAGGTTTGGAACTCCAAGAGCCATAGTCAGTGATGGAGGATCGCACTTTCGAAACAAGTTCTTTCAAGGCTTGTTGAAGAAGTACAACATATCTCACAAGATTTCTACAGCATATCATCCACAAACAAATGGGCAAGCAGAAGTCTCTAATCGAGAAGTGAAGTCTATTTTGGAGAAAACAATAAATCCTACACGAAAGGATTGGAGTTTACGACTCGATGACGCTTTATGGGCGTATAGGACTGCATACAAGACTCCTATTGGGATGTCTCCTTATAGACTTGTGTACGGTAAAGCTTGTCATCTTCCTGTTGAAATCGAGCATAAGGCTTTTTGGGCTATTCAACAATGCAACATGGAGATGGTTGGGGGTCTGTAATCAACGAAAACTTCAACTAAGTGAACTGGAAGAGATTCGTAATGACGCGTATGAAAGTTCGCGTATTTACAAGGAGAAAACAAAGACTTTTCATGATAAGATGATTTCTAGAAAACACTTCCGTGTTGGACAGAAAGTTTTGCTATTTAATTCTTGTCTTACTTTATTTCTGGTAAATTACGTTCTCGTTGGATAGGTCCTTTTATTGTGCTTCACGTTTTTCCTCATGGTGCAAAGAGACATTCGAAGTTTAGAAACGGGAAAGGAGCTAAAGGTGAATGGACATCGATTGAAACCATATTATGAGTCGTTCACATCTGAAGTTGTGGAAGAGATCAACCTTGTTGATGCACTCCTCCGGAGGAGTAATAGGCGAATGCCAAGTCGAGCTAAAGACGTTAAACTAAGCGCTTAATGGGAGGCAACCCATAGGTTTTGTATCTTAAACCTTTTTACTTTTTGTTTTTATTGTTTTCATATCATATTTGCATCCCCATGTTTAATTTCATTGAGTCCGGAATTTATTTTAGAAGAAAATCATGACGAATACCTTTTCGTCAGAAAAATTCAGACTGCGCATAGTTCAGTTCAGAGACCATAACTGTCAGACCGTTTATCGAAACACTGTGCCCTTTTGACACTGTGTAGAAAAGACGTAGGCGAACAACTTTCGTGAAATAGTGTTTTGCCAAATTCCTTACCAATTTGTACAGTTTTTGTGTTTTATCTGCTGCTATGTCAGAATTCAGAATTTCAGATTTTGCACATTGAGGACAATGTGAAGTTTAAGTGTGGGGGAGTATTTTGCATATAGAGTTTTTAGCTTTTTGCCTAGATTTTTCAAACTTTTGTATATATTTGCATAAAAAAAAAAAAAAAAACTCCGACTTTTAGAGATTTTAGAGTCACTAGTATCCTTCTAGGTATGTTTACATAGAGATTCTGACCGACATAACTGAACTTGGAAGTGTTAGGGAACTACGTTCAGATTTTTACTTGTTAGAGTGTTAAATAATGGATTTAATCATGCCAGTGATGCAGATTAGGAGCAGAGGGAAATGCATTATTAGAGTTGCTGATCAATCATTAGTGGAGACTACCTATTTTCAAATCAACAGAGGCACCCACCAAAATTGTTTTTGTGTAGTTGACTAAAGAGCTTTCTTTTGAGTGTGTGTCACCGTACGTTAATTCCGGTAGAATGGTGAGCTACCCAACCTCCCACCAATAGAAGCACTATTTTTGATCTCTTGAGTGCTAATTTTGTCAATCATGAGGGTGACGTCTATAGATGAAAACCACCTTCTTGTAGTTTGATTTGCAGCTAGCACCATTCTCTCTCTCGCCAACAACAGTCCATAGAAACACAACCATCATCAACAAGGGAGCGACATCAAAATCTACAAGGAAAGTTGAAGACGTTTGAGGTTTACAAGCAACAGTACAAGGAAAAGCAAATTTCATATCCAAGTAAAGCAACATACAATGGGCTGACTTTTATATACATGTTGAAGACTTACACATAAGGAGCGGAATTCTATATTCAAGTTGAAGACTTATTTACAAGAGCGAAGAAAATCAAAAGATGAGAACTATATTGAAGTTTATGAGACGAAGACAATACAAGTTGTGAAGAATCAAGCGGTAAAGTACTTATCCCCTGGCCATAACAATTTCATTGTTTGTTTTATTTTCAGTTTGTAGTTATTTCTCTTGTCAAAAAACAAAACAAAAAACAAAACAAAAAACAAAACAAAACAAAAAAAAAACAAAACAAAAAACAAAAACAAAAAACAAGAGGAATTCTTTGTATTATTTTGGTTTGTATTTCTTTTTGTATTCAATTAATAAAGCCATGGGAAGAAGAAAAATTTATGAAGAAGTTTCAAGCAACAAGAGATTGAAGAAAAAGAGTTACAAATTGTTAAAGTTCTACGAAGTTCAAGAATTTATCATCAACAGTTGAAGACCGAAGACGAAGACCAAGAAGATGAAGAAAACGAGCCGAATGAAGACTACGTTTCTATTGGATGTTGTGAGAGTGGTGTTATCATCATTGCAATCAGATCTGAAGGTGGTAAGTACTCTCATCCTCTATTTTTAATAATAATGGTTGATTTCCTTTCTAAGAGATCATCGAAAAAGTCTTTTAATTTCCACGATTTTGTGGAGTCTCCGTAAATAATTCTAAGGTTTCCTTCCCACCATTCAATGTGTGTAGGATTCTCTCTTCATTCCTACCTGCACACATGTGAGACCCATAAAAAAAGCCGTCTTATTGAGTGCAATATATTATCATAAAATCCTTTTAAGTGAGGCAGAAGTCGAGGCGAAATGCTTATTGATCGCTCTCAAACACGCGTTCTCTCATTATGGTGTGGTTATTTCTCACTCAACATTTAAGAATGAGAATATGTTCTTTGGTATTTCTAACTTCTTATTACTAGCATGCAGAAACTCTATGTCCTCATAGCTCTTTGGATGCTTGGGAAGCTGGCACGCTTTGAAGTTGGAGTAGGTTTTGTGGGTATATCTCTAGTAAACCCTCACGAGACTATAACTCGTCCACTAGGGACACCTAGGGGTTTAAAGGCCTGTTGCACATGCTAAGTGCAATCGTATCCTCGACGACATGGAGTTGTTGTACCTTATTTTATTTTTGTAGTTTGCTCGAGGACTAGCAAAAGGCAAGTGTGGGGGAATTTGATAGGTGCAATATTTGCACTAGTTAGGTACTCAAATGCTTTGTTTTCTTGATAGTTTTTATATCATTATGCTTTGATTTTGTTTGTTTTTGAGTTTCTTAGGTGTTTGAGGCTATCTTAACCAAAAGGAAGAGGAACTCGCTCAAATCAGAGATTTCTTCACATCACCTTGAAGAGGACGAAAAGACGAAGAGAACGGCGAAAGAATGGAGTCATTCCGACTTCATATGAGAAAGTTGAGCACAAGTGAAGCGAGTCCAAGTCGCAAAAGATATTGAAGCCCAGAACTGTTAAAGGCATGCGCGTTTCTACTCAGAGCAGCCGCACAGGTTGTTAATAGAGTTGAACTGTCAGTCCCGCAAGACTGACAGTAGAATACATTCACGTGCAGAAAGTCACCGGTGAAGCTGATGATCACGATCAGATTTTTGGTTTTGCTGAGTTCTTCTCGAACTCGAGTGGGACTAAGTAAGATGGGTTATGGAGATGATATAAGACATGAGTACTGGTTGATAGTCTGTATCAGATGGGTAAGAGGTTCTCGAGTTTCTTGTTAAAGACTGCTGCCAGTGATAGAAAAAATGTTGATGGAACCGAGTTGTTGACTGCATCAGTGATGATGGGTCGAGTCAGTAATGGAGTTCGTGCTGTGGTGGCTGAGATGAATGAGAAGGAGTGGTACTGATGCCGATGATCAACTATCGCTGCCATGAATAGTGAAGAGAAGATTTCATGAAGGTGGTTCGTGGGAGAGACGATGGTGTTGTGGTGGTGATTGACGGAAGTCATCATGACAGTGTTGCTGCTGCCAATAGGATACGATGAAAGTCGAGCATAGAATGGAAAGAATGCTGCCATTGTTGGCAGCGATGAAAGAGAGTTTGGCAGTGATGTGGATGCTGCTCGAGATACAAGGACTTGATGTTGTTAATGACGAAGATGAAGAGAGAGCTCGTGTTTTGATGGAAGTGTGACGCAGAGGTGATGATCTTTGTCTCGAGAAGGTCATCGATCACAATGGGATTGGTAGTAACGTGATCATACTCGATTCTCATGGCGGTGGCATGAAGATTGAGAAGGAAACGGACTCGGGGAGTTTTAAAAGTCGCGGAGGGCCTGGTATCCGTGAACAAATATTGCTTAGGAGCTGAAAACTCAGATGTTGTGGAAACTCACGATTACCAGACAGTCCGTGAGATGAAGAAGTGAAAATCAAAATCCAGGGAATTTGAAAACTCACAGTCACTCGTATATCCGTGGAATGGCTGGGTCGAGAAGCAAAATTCAGGGAAAAATAATTCTCACGGAGGTTCGTCCGTCCGTGGAAAATCAAGAGAAACCGACAGGCCTAATTCGGTATGTGGGCTGGGCTTTTAGCCGGAAGTGACGTAGCCCATTGGAGAAGAGCAGACTTGCGACCGGTTATTATGCGAATTATAAATCTTTTGAGGGAGATTTTTTGAGGATACTTTGGAGAGAAGAGAAGAAGAGGAGCTAGGGCTTGGAGTTGGAGATTTTTCTACAACCTATGGTTTGCTTTACCTATTCTCTTTTATTATTTTTTCATGGGTTTTAAGAAATCCATGAGTAGCTAAACTCTTCATATTGGTTAAGGATGTAGTCGGATATCATAAACATGCTACTAAATTAATATACTGGTTTTGTTATTATCTCAATCAAATTGTTATTGTCTTGTTCTACCATTTATTATCGTTTATGATTGTATGATTGTTTGTTTAGGAGCGCTACTAAATAACCATGAGTGCATATCTAAAGCTAGGCTAGGGTTTTGAGATACGTAATTGTTGATAACCCTTGTCATAAGTAGCATATTGTGATTACCAATTGTATTCAAAACCTTTGTGTGATTGCAAGTAGAAGCTTGACCTATGTTAAATAGTTTACTCATAGTATTTCTATTGCATGGATTAGTCTAATTCTTAGAACTTAAAGCACTTGGAGGATTAAACCTAATAGCACGTTGCATTAGGTTGTTCGCTAAGTAGTATTCATATTTTCATCGTTATGGTATGTGATGACATAAGGAATTTACGGAGTATGCTCTCGATGGGGTACTTTAGGACTCTTGATAATGAATGATTGAGTGACAACACCAGCTTATTAGTCGAAGTGCATATCTTATGATTGATGATGAACCCTTAACCAAATTATTCTCAACTTATTGATTCTCTATATTCATTCTTCGCTATTATTACTAGTTTAATTATTTTAGACCAAAATCAAAAATATCTCCCAGGTTACTTAAGTTTTCAATTACGAATAACAACCCATATCTCCTTGTGGAACGAATCTGTTCTTATTACTATACTATTTTTTATAATTGTGAAGTGAAAGAACTTAAATTATTTTTGCGTCGGCTGACAACCGGCCAAGGACAGGGAACAACAACCAGTACAGAGCACTTATTTGAGACGTAAAAGAAAACAAACAGATGTTCCAATAGTACCTGAAGCGGTTTCGAACCGTGAAGAAGATATTGAGGTAATATGTTAGATCTAGTTTTATTAGGTTGCTTTGTGCGTTGTTTGCTATGAAAATTCTTTTTTGATGGAAACAGAAATGGTTTCATTGCCTATGAATAACATTGTTGACTTTTAGATTTAAAAAACTTGTATGAGTTAAATTGAGGAGACAGTTTAAATTTCTAACTTCTTTCTTAAATTTCAGTTTATTGGTAGTCTTTTATAAACTTGTGTGGTATTATATATGGTTTCTGCCAGATTTGTTTTATTGTCGTCAGATTTGGTTTCATCAGTTCAAGTTGATGTTTGTTTCAACTCATTTTTTTTGATGCAACCAGATTTGGTTTCATCATTTTGTTGATGTAACCAATTTTGGTTTCATCATTTTTTGATGAAACCAGATTTGGTTTCATCATTTAAAGTTAATGATGAATTGGCCTGTTGTTTCTTTTCTTTCAGAAGTTTTAGATTTTACAACATTAGGTTTTCAAACACAGGAAGATTAAAAAAAATGACTTAGATATCTTAATATTGCAGGTAACAAGGGATGTTAACATGATAGATTCAGCGATGGTGGATCGCGTGATAGAACAAGAAACAGCCATTGCCTGCTAGAGAAAGGCTACCACATGATGACAATGCTTGTGATGGAACAAGGTGGGGTTTTGTCGCTGGAGAAAAGGTTTCAAGTTTTGAAACATGGGAAGATGTTCTTGAAAATCTTGAAGATTTTCTCGATGCAACTTAAAAGGATTTAACAGAAAAGGATTCAACCCATGGAGAAACACCACAAGATGCGGAACATAAACACGAATCTGCAAAAGGTGAAGATCCCGCTACAATAGATAGTATCTTTTCAGATGTTGACCTTACAAATTTGTTAAACCAAATAGAAGGAGTAGCAAAAGAGCAGGTCATATCTTCTTCGTCGGCCCGGTGACCGAGGAAGAACAAGAAGGAGATGGTACTGAGTTGACTCCAAATACTATCGAGGAGATCAAGGCGGCAGAGCAGGTGGAATCTGAAATGGAGAAAGCTACTTCGTCGAAGCCAGTGACCGAGGAAGAACAAGAAGGAGATGCTACTGAGTTGACTCCGAATACTATTGAGGATATCAAGGCGGCAGAGCGGGTCGAATCTGAAATTGAGAAAGCTACTTCGTCGAAGCCAGTGACCGTGGAAGAACAAGAAGGAGATGGTACTGAGTTGACTCCGAATACTATTGAGGATATCAAGGCGGCAGAGCGGGTCGAATCTGAAATTGAGAAAGCTACTTCGCCGACGATAAATATTGAGCAAGAAGACAATGAAACTCAATTTGTAATTGATGAAGATGAAATTCGGAAAATGGAATCCGAATACAATAAGAGAAGTTGTTCGTCGTCAAAGCCAAATGTTGGAAGCGTATACTACTACTCAGCCGTAAAATGGCAAATGATTTACTCGAGTTAGAAAACGAACAACCGGATTTGATTTAGGGTCGCAGCAGCGTGGGATCCAAGAGCAAGGACAGGGAGAACGCAAATCTTGAACAGAGGATGAGTAACATGGTTACAAGAATGAGGGAAGACAGAAGGAATTTGGGACCACCTATCAGAATGCAGGATTACAACACCAGTGTGAAAAAAAGAAGAAAGGTTATAGCTAGTAAGTGCAAGGAGAAGAAGGAGGTTCAGGAAGTACAGGGGGTGAAGTTGAAACCAGTTGATAACTTGAAGATCTTGAAGGTACTCAACAGAAATGAGAAACCCCTCGTGACCACTTTTTTCAGAAAGAACAATGAAAGGTAAGTAGGAAATAACTGATGAAACCAAGACTGGTTTCATCAAAATTTTGTTCCCAGTTATGCATTGTTTCTCCTTTTATGATGTATCATTGACTAGCTTTTAAAAAAAATAAAATTAACAGGTCAACGGCGTGGGAGCATTTAAATCTTCACTTACATATATCGGGGAAGAATATGGATAGTTTGATGAGAAAAGGTGACGTCGCAGGAGACATCATTGAGTTCTATATTTTGAAGCTGCAAAACAATATAAAAAAAATGAGTTGAAACAAGATGGTTCTCCAAAGTACCGAGAGTCGTGTTTTTAAGCACATTTGCCTATGTAAGTTTACTCACGAAATTCTTTAATGTAATTTTTTTGGAAGAAAAAATAGTTGTGGAAAACAAAAGATGTTGTTGTCTATATGGTTAATTTTGATGGAACCAAGTTTGGTTTCATCAAACTTGCATGTTTGTAACTCATCAAGGAGCTATTATCTGGTATTTTGTTTCAGACATGTCACTCATTAGGAAAGAAATGTGGTGTTGTAATAGAAGGTTTCATCGACAAAATGGATTATAGCGTGCGGTTTTTGTTCGCCCGTTCTTGACACCAATTGGAGATGTAAACCATTGGATGCTGCTTGCTTTTTATTTTGAAACCGGAGAATTTTATCACTACAACTCCTTGGCTTCCACCGAAGAAGAAAGCGGAAAAAGTGTTTGAAAGCATGAGACAACGAATAATATCAACATTTGCACAGACGACGCAAAGCTCCCCGTGACGAGCAGACTAGTCAACCAACACCGTACACTCTGCACACCCCTTCATGTTGTCAACAAATGGGGTAAGCTATGTTTTGAAGTTTATTAGTTCACATATGAATATGATTGAAATCATTACATCACTTGTAAAAAGTTAGAAACCGAATGCTTTACATATAGCTACTAATATCGTAACACTCTCACTAGTCACTTTATAACGGTTGAAACATTATTTTGGTTTTTCAGAACGATTGTGGCCTGCATGTTTGCTATTACATGAAGAGCCTCTTGAAAGGAAACATGTCTCGTGAAGATGATATACGAGAAAAGGTGCATAACATGAGACCAAAGTTGGCGTTGAAGATACTCCTTGACAATATAGAATAATACTCATGTCGTGCTCGTCCTCTTGAACATTCAGTTTAGTTGAAGTTTAAATTACTTTTGAAATGGTTATTGTAATGATGATACTCCTTGACATACGCTTCTTCTTGCATTCAAGTTTTAGTTGAAGTTAAAGTACTTGTGAAATGGTTACGCTTATAAAAAAAACAATTTCGTGCGATTTCAGTTGTGTTCCCTTAAAATCTTATGTCTACAGAAATATGATGTCTCATTTTTATAAAACAGTATCCATAAATGATGTATCATATATTTGGGGCACCAATAAACAGTAGACAAAACAACGTCTACTGTGTTGTTAAAAAATATAGACGAAAAAGTGACAGTAAAACAATGGTGAAACCAAAAAGGGTTCTATCAAAAATATGATGAAACCTATTTTGGTTCCATCAAAAAAATGATGAAACCTAATTCGGTTACACCAAACTATAAAGGCCTGCAAAAATTCTAACAAACTTAATCAAACAAAAAATCTGAAAAACTTAATCAAACTTATTTATTCTTAGACAAATTATAAAATGAAAACACCTGCATCACATTAACTTCTAAAACAAAAATCTGAAATAGTAGATGAAACACATATTGTTGTCTAAAAAACGAAACTAAGAGCGAAATTCGATGACTTGTAGTCGAAATGACTACAAGTTCTCATGAAATCTGACGAGAAGGGCATGTCCTTCTATTATGGGTGGTCAAAACCTTGCAGGAACCACAGGTTCTCATCTTCTTATTGGGAACTGAACCTGTATTAGGAATCCTCTTCTTCTTCGATGGACGTCCTGACTGTGGTCCATTATTTGGACCAAAAACCATTGATTTCGGCGACACTGTCACGGGCTTTTCAACTGTGGGAACAGGATTGATTGCATGTTTATATGATTCTCGATAGAACTTTACTGTAAAGTAGTGTTCAACATACTTGTAAGGATCTTCTCCGTTCACCATGATACAACGGACAGCATGGGCACAAGGGAAACCGTCAATACGCCAAAGATTGCAAGAACATGTTTTTCTTTTCAAATCGACTGTCTGTATTAACGAAGCATGAACTTCAAACACATATTCCGACGACTTGGTGACTGGGTAGTTACAGCCATGAATCTTGTTATCGTGGAGCAGAAATTCATATTGTGGACATAGAGTTTGACGCCAATTCATTAAGTTAGCACAGTCCTCGTGACGTGTACACATTTGGTCCATAAGCTTCACCCTGATTTCATCAACCATGACGGCTATAGGCTTCTCTCTCTCTTCAACGACCGAACCATTGAAACTCTCAAAGAATATTTGAACACAACCTACCATATCGTCGACCCTTGAAGAAAAAACTTGCCCATTTATCAACAGAGCTCTACTTAGATAGTCTTGTAACTTCGATTTTCAACCTTCCTCAACTTATCCCAACTCTCTGTAAAATCTTTATGAGTAGAAGCATACGCACATTTCTTAAACAGTCCCAATACATATTTGTTATAAACCTTGCAATTCTTTGGTAAGCATGTGTTGATATTGCATTCCATATGCCAGTAGCACCAACCATGAAAAGCCTCAGGAAATACAACACGAATTTGAGTTACCAATCCAATACCTCGATCACTCACAAAAGTAAGCTTTGGTCGCAAAGGAGAAAGGACTTGCTTCAAATTTTCCAAAAAACATTTCCAGTTCCGCTTCATTCTCCGATGATACCACAAAGATAAGCAAGAGGGTAGATTTACGTAAGATGGACAAAAACATAATACAAACATAAGATGCGATGAAAACCAAAAATAGAAAATGATGAAACCAAAAATAGAAAATGATGAAACCAACATAAAAAAATGATGAAAACCTTACCATCATTTCCGGATTAGACCCCGTTCTTTGCCATCATATGACCAAGGTACTTGCTTTTCAAGTGGGCCGCATCAACGAATAACATAGGACGACAGAAATTGAATCCACGACTATAAGCTTCAAAACAGATAAACATTCTCTGAAATTTTTGAGTCCCTTCTTCGACTTCCAAAACCACGTGAGATCCAGGATTGGTTTCAATCAACTTGTTTTTATACCAGTTCAAGAACATAAAAGATTTCTCGTTCTCTCCCCATGTAGTATTCAGCGCATGCTTCTTCCCTGAGTATGCATAATAACGACTAATGTCAAAGCCGTAGTCTCTCGTAAAAGATTCAATAATATGCTTAGTTTTCTTATTAGGATCCTGTTTAATTTCATCAATAATCAAGCTACTAACTAGTTTCTTCGATATCCGTGGTCTCATTAACAAATCCACCAACACAAGTATGCTCATTATTTAGTTCCTTGATAATAAAAGGACTTCCTACAACACCATCAACGACACACGACATATAAATGCCGCTTACACTTCTCCTCTTTCTTATTAGCACAACATGCACCAATCCTCAACTTCTCATTCCCGTAGACCTTGAATGCATAACCAGAACAACTGCGTGATACTTCTGTAAATCACGCCGAACTTGTTGAACACCTCCCGGAAACAACTGTTCAACTCCTTGAAAAAGATGTAACCAAAGTGAGCGACTTCAATGGTTCCTTAATTTTATCTCGAACATCATAATCAATTCGTGGCTTCTCAAAAGGTATAATTCCGAACTCCGTGGCTGGTCATCAAAAGCTATAATTCCCGAACTTATTGAACCGTAACACTCGGCTTTGTGACGTACATGTAACTCCATAATTCCTTCTTTATTATGCGACTAAATAGAGCCAATGCTTGAAGATCAAAATCAGAATCAATGAACTTTTGCTGATCATCAACCATATGAAAAATTTCCATAGAAGGAGGAGAGAAATCACACCAACTTGAGCATATACTAGTCTTCAAATTAGCAAAAGACTCTTGGAGGCCAATACGAAAATTCAAACAATCTTCTTTGTGACAAACAACTGCGAGAACAGAATCCATAATCTACAGAACAAAAATGATGCAACCAAAAACAGTTTCACCAGATGTGAATATCAACAACAACAATAAACAGTTCCAAAGAGATGGAATTCTTCATAAGAACATCAACACAAACATAAAAAATCATATGCTAACATCAAATCAGTTTATTCGACAAGAGTGACTAGCAAATTCACAACAACAAATCAAAAATCAACACAAAAAATCGAATTAAATACCTGAAAAGTTGATTAATTCCTTGATGAGTAATCCGAATACTACACACAGATTAATATGAAGACGAAGATGATCAACACGAAGTTGATTGATTGTTCAACTGGATTCTTCAATTCGAGATTCAATTTCAACTTGAAAAGAGGAAATATGATTTCAGCTAAACTGAATTGCAAACCAGATCTCGAATAACTGAATCGGATTCTTCTCTTCTTCGAACAGCTACGTTTATCTTCTCTTCTTCGAACAACTGAATTGGATTCTTCTTCTACGAATCTCAAAACTTGTAGCTTCTCTTCCGGTTCTCTGGTTGTGCCACTGAACGATAAACCTAACTTGAATTGCTCTCTGAATCTGTGTAGAAATTGGGAGAAGACGATGACGAATTTTTGAATTGAAACGAGATCTAGAACTCAAAAGAACGATAAACCTAACTTGAATTGCTCTCTGAATCTCTTTCCGCCAAACTTTCCTTTGATTTTTATATACGGAAGGTCAATTTTGAAATATAGAAATTAAATAAAAACTGAATTTTAAAAATTTTATTTGAATTGGGGTTTTTGTCCCAATTTTATTTGAAACGATTTTTATTTATTAGAAATAATATGACCGGTTTTTTCTTATCACTAGTTTGTTCACCTAGGGGTTTTGTCACTAGTTTTGTTTATATTTCGGAAAAAAAAAGAAACCAAAACATTGGTACAAAAATTTGCGTGGGGGTCTCAATTGTCGGTGAAGCCTGACAAGAGTTTATGCGCCCAATCAGTCTCGGCCAGACAAACTAAGCCACAGCTCAGAAAGCACATCGAACAATCTACTCCAATACTAAAACCAACAAAGCCCTCGGTTTCCACGAAATTATGGAGAACCAGATTTGAAGAGAGATCACGGAAACTTGTGCAAACGGTGTTTTTTCACTACAATTCGTACATGTCATACATCAGCAAAGAGTAGGTCCCATGCTGATTTGGTGCTTACGTGTATTCTTGATCTCACCGCCTTTAATCTTTTCCACCTCAGTGATGCGTACGAACGAAGGAAATTAAGGAAAAAGTTTCAATGGACATAGACCCCTCATCTGACTACCAATAGGATTAGGAATATCAAAAAATAAACGTCAAGATCACAAATCAAGATGCGTGTTCAAGTGCATATAGAAAATTTGTTGTCCTAGTTTTCTTCTGCAATTTCAACAGGAGAATACCACTACTAGCGGGGTTATCACCGGATGGGTCTCTTGATCCCAGCTAATACTGACATCCCTTGTATCAATCGTGTTTTCTTTGGGCACTATTTACAGAGATAAAGGATGCACATTTCGATAAAAAAATAATATTTGCATAAGAAGTGCAGGTCTTTTACAATTCGATTTGATTACGAACACCAGAAGGGTGTCACTATAAAAAAAAAAGTGTGGGTGACTACGAACGGAAAGATATTTGACAAGAGTCAATCCCGAATCCAAAAAAAGATTGGTTATACTAAAAAAATCAGGTCGACTGTCCACATAATATTACTAGATGACCGCTACCACGGTGGGATGACCGACCGAAAAAATTGACGTAAAATTAAATTTTGTATTCACAATTTGGGCCGTCAGTAGGGTGAAAATATTATTTTTCCCGAGACTACATTTAAGGTATAATTTTTCCAAACACGACGCGAAAGTATCATTTTTCCAGACAGGTAGGCCATGGTATATTTTTACCATGGTATCCCATTCGGTGGTGATTCAACACCATATGTTGTGCTTTTCATTTTAAAATTAGTTGTTTTTTATACCTTAGTCAATCATTTTATTTTTCTTGTAGTTTTTTTCAATTTTTTTTAAGATATGTCTAATTTTAAGCTATGCCTAATTTTTAAGGTGAAAAGATACAAAATTTGGAGAATAATAAAAAAAATTGAAAAACAAAAATTTGATATCATTGTTTGTGCTCATTGCGTAGCTAATTTAAAGGGCTTTCCAAATATATAAAATTTATAAAAATACGACTTGTAGTTTGAAATATACGAGGTTTTTAAATATATAAAAAATGCATTTACTATTGTGCCCTTTCTTTTTGGTTTATTTACGAAAATGTCTAATACCTTATTCCCATTCCTCTTTGGTTTATTTACGAAAATGTCTAAAGGAAAAAAGGTAAAATTTGATTTAGAGGACATCTTAGTCTTTTCCGTGTGTCCGGACCAAAATTCAATCTTTTTGTGTAATTGAAAAAAATGTCACGCTTCACATTGACATAAAGTCACCATATATAGAGTCCTCCCCCGCCGGTCGGCCTAATTATTATCCAATCCAATCAAACATCAAAAAGGGGTAATTTAGTAATCTAAAATTTACTTAATGCAAACTTTCTATTTTATTGCAGCGGATCCGGATATAAAACCAGGATGTCCGTTTTACTCCAAACTCTCTCTTTTCCGAAAATCATCTCCCTCTCCCAAATCCCGATATTTGCACCTCTTTCTCTCTGGGCAGGAAACTAATAAGATCTTTTATTTTTCCAACAATCTGCTTCCCAACTATTCTATTATTTGATTCCTGAGGTAATGTTGTATGGTTTTCATATTTGATCTTCGTACATTAATAGTGATTACCAAGCACTAATATTTCTGATTTAGATTTGAAATTATCCCCTTGTTAAAATCGTTTTTTTTTTCCTTTTCTTTTTGCTGCATCTTTGATCTTTCTATTAAGTATTGATTTCATATTAGACCTCAAACGATTGAATCTATTAAGCACAATTTTTTCCTTTTTTATTGATTGTAGTATGAGTTAAATTTGAGATTACAGATACTTTCCACTGTGTTCTTTTTCAATTGAATAACACATTGTTATGAATCCTTCCTACTAGGTGTAGGTCGAGGTGTACATGGCTTCTAAAGATGTTGTACGTTTGATAGAGGCATCATCAGGAGTACATTTTTCAGGATTCCATTTGAATGGTTTGCATAATTCAGAGGTGGAGCAACCTACAACTTCAACAACTGAATGTGTGCAGAGGCAACCATTTGTTATAGGTAAGGTTTTGGTTGCCATAGATGTTATCGTTCTTGAATAGTACAAGGAGATGCAGTATAGTGTATATGAATGTACTGTTCATTCTCACCAAAAGAACTAAATAAAGAAAAGAAAAACTGAAAAAACAGCAAACAAGAGGTTGTTTGAGTACTAGGTTTGAATCTTGCTTGGACTATGTGTTTTGGTCGGTCAGTCAATGCTGGAGCAATACAACCCTGTAACATATTCAACTTGGTTTTCTTTCTTTTTTGGACTTGGGAAAAAAAATTTGTTTTTTTTTCTTTTTAAAGTCACCTAGAATCATGATGTTGTGGCCAAATTATGTTAATTCCGAAATATTCTGACGGTATGACCTGTGGCCAAGCTTGGTAATCCTAAGGCCCCGTGAAGAGAAAAGGGAGTAAGAAAATTGTTTTTATGGTTAATATGTTTTGTTGTGTCATGGAACAAACATTGAATACTTGAAGTAACTAACCAAACGTGAGCTATAAGCATCATTAGCATTCTAGTCATGCAACAAGTTCCTGCTGTCAGATTGCTTAGAGGAGTCTAGTAGGAATGAGAGGTTATGGGACACAAATATTATATTTAGATTGATCAGGAAATCCCTTTTATACTTCCTTACTATAATTTCCAAACCTTAATGCTTGCAAGTTTTCATTGAGCAGGAGTTGCTGGTGGTGCAGCATCTGGGAAGACCACTGTCTGTGATTTGATTATTGAGCAGCTTCATGATCAGCGTGTTGTCCTTGTCAACCAGGTTAGTTCGACTTTAAAAGTGTATTTCAATGTTTGCAATATGAGTAGTTAAACTATCACATCGGAATAAGATAACCACTAAATATTATAAATATCAAGTGCTTTTGTATTGTATCTCCTGCTCTGTGACATGGCTAATGTCTTCCGCCAGCTTTTCATGCTGCACTACCTCTTTATAAGTGGATTTTCTTTAATAAGTTGAGGGCATTTAATTCTGGGACATTTTTCTATGTCTTTATAATTATTAGAAATAATCATGTGCCAATTTTAACCATTTGGACTTCTAAACTACAGAAATGGAGCAATAATACATTGATAGTATTGGAAGACTATAAATTTCTTTCATATTGGTATATACGACTGCAAACTGACAGCTGTGTTAAACTGCTAAAATTGAAGGATCGTTAGCACATGTTGTGGGACACTTGTCTATTATGCTGTAAGTGTCATTAATTTCGAGAGAAAAAAGAGGCATCCCCGCTCTAGCTTCTATCCGTATTTGGTCCTTCAGTATGAGATTTGTTCCCTGGAAACTTCCGTGCACATAATTGTTTGACTGATGTGTCTTTCGCGATTATAGCATAGGTCTCTGGTTGCATTCATATTAACTATACTCAAATGCCAAATTGGTACTTCGGAGAGCATTTTCTTCTACATCTTAAGATTAATGCTTTAAAATCCATGAAATTTGCAGGATTCTTTTTATCATAATCTGAGTGAAGAGGAACTAAAGCGAGTTCAGGACTACAACTTTGACCATCCCGGTAATGACCTGCTTTCTGTTAAAAGTGTAGTCGTGTATGTGAATAATGTTTTCAGTTGGTGCAGATTTGATTTTGCTCCAACGTCCAACTCGGACTTCTTATAATCAGCTTATATGTATTTTGTTTCGTTGATTTCATTAAGATGGGATACTTTTCATACTAGTTTGTAATTCTTACTGGCAGATGCTTTCGATACTGAAAAACTAATTTCGACTATGGAAAACTTGAAGGATGGGAAGGCAGTTGATATACCCAAGTATGACTTCAAGAGCTACAAAAACAAAACATTGCAGTCTAGAAGGGTAGGTTTTGATCATATCTGGTGTCACAGTAAATCTCAGTATTACCATTTGTACAATATACTGATCAGTATCATATACAAAAAACGAAATGTTTATATGGTATCTTATACAGCCGAATTCCCGACTTCGCGTGCATAACATTGTTACCTTCAAGTCTCCATCTTTATATATTTTATGTCTAAAATTACCTGTTCCTTCTTTATATATTCTAGCAAGTATTCGTTTTACTCAATTGTCCCGAATTACCTGCTCTTGGAATTGATAATTATACTGGAGTATCTGTACAGATGAGGTTCTCACACTGTTGAATTTGGTCACTTCTCGTGAAGTAATATTTACTAGTATATGGAGTCAAACTTTGGTTTCTGATCATTTTTCATTATCCTTAACCAGAAGCTATAACGGATCTATAATATGATTCTCAGGTCAATCCTTCAGACGTGATACTTTTGGAAGGGATACTAATTTTCCATGATTCTCGTGTCCGAGAAATGATGAACATGAAGATCTTTGTCGATACAGGTACATTTTCTTCTTCCCCTTTCTGTATCATTATACCCTAGATCTCATATTTATGTGAGTATGCCTTTCTCATTATCCATCTCAGTACTATGTACGGCAGCATGATTCATATGGTCTCCAGAAGTTAGGTTCTTGCCATGAGTTACTTCTCCATCTTTCTTGATAGGTTGTTACTCTTATGGTTTTCATGATGGATATTTTCAGTGCAGATGCTGATGTACGCCTGGCAAGGCGGATAAGACGGGATACAGTAGAAAAAGGTAGAGATATTGGACAAGTACTTGATCAGGTGATTATAAATCTCCTTTTTTCTATTAGCCTTGCGTATCCCATTCCAAGTTCTTGTGCACTTAATTTTTCTAGTGTCTTAGCTCTGTATTCTGTTGTCATATGTCTGAAGTTGTTCTTATATATCAAAAGGTCAATACTCATTTATTATTATTATTATCTGTGATGCAGTACTCAAAATTCGTGAAGCCTGCTTTTGATGACTTTATACTTCCAACAAAGAAATATGCAGATATTATCATTCCCCGTGGAGGAGATAATCATGTTGCAATTGATCTGATTGTCCAACATATTCGTACAAAACTCGGTCAACATGATCTATGTAAAATATACCCAAATCTTTACGTCATCCAATCAACTTTTCAGGTTCACCTACTTTTTGTTGTTCTAGTTATCTAATATTTAGTTCCGGGGTTATTTTCCTTAACTAGAATCCCATACTGGCTTCATTGGTCATCTTTCGTTTTCTCATTTCAGAGTACATATTTGATCTTTTCTGCTGCTTGAACTTGCAATAATTGCAGTTACCATTTTTTCAGATACGAGGAATGCACACACTGATACGTGATGCTAATATAACAAAGCATGACTTTGTTTTTTATGCAGACCGTTTGATCCGTCTGGTATCTATGTTCTGTCATTTGATTGTTTGATGTCATTATTTTCTAGTGTAGAATGAATTCTTTTTGCATCCGTGTATATATTGATTAAGAAACTTGCATAAAAACAGGTTGTTGAACATGGCCTGGGTCATCTTCCATTCACTGAGAAGCAGGTGACAACTCCTACTGGTAAGCAAAAACTAAGGCTTCTCTTATGTTAGTCATACTAATATATCCCGCTATGTCGATGAATTTAAGGGCTGATGTAATTCGTTATGCTTCAATGAAAATCCTCATTTGTTGTTTCTTCTGATAAATCCCGGAATAGCTGATAGTCGAGGGTTTAGTAGTAGAAATTGTACAGTCACGCTGTTTGACAGTGGCAAATCTTTTTGTAGCAATGGGCATGGAACTGTGTTGTTTGTTTGAAGCTTTATTTCATCATATCAACTCATGCTGCTTTTGTAGTATCTTTCGAAACAAATTTATTCAACTACTGAATAGATAATCACTCAATTCTTTTTGGGCGATGCAGGATCTGTATATACTGGTGTGGATTTCTGTAAAAGGCTATGCGGTGTCTCCGTAATTAGAAGGTGGTTTCATAGTCCATTTATTCTTCCAGTATCCTGCTTTTTTTTTTGTGTTTTGTTGTATTAATTTCATTTAAAACTTGCTATTTCCTGCTGCACCAGTGGTGAAAGTATGGAAAATGCTCTACGTGCATGTTGTAAAGGCATCAAGATTGGAAAGATTCTTATTCACAGGGAAGGCGACAATGGTCAGCAGGTTTGCATCGAGCTGCTGAGTTTTTGCATTTTGGTTCTTCCTCTCTATTGTAACACTCGTGTTCTGATTTGCTTTGTCCCGTAGCAGCTTATCTACGAGAAACTGCCAAATGATATATCAGATAGGCATGTACTCCTTTTGGATCCTATTCTTGGCACGGGAAATTCGGCAGTTGAAGCTATTTCATTACTTATAAGGAAGGGTGTTCCAGAGCCCAACATCATTTTTCTTAATCTTATATCTGTAAGTTAATGTGTGCCACCTTAATTGTTTATTAATCTTTCTTCGCCATTCTAAAATTAGTTAGTTTATATCATTCTAAAACTAGTTACTTTTTCCTATTCTAGGCACCTCAAGGAGTGCATGTAGTTTGCAAGAAATTTCCCAGGATTAAGATAGTGACTTCGGAGATTGAGATTGGTTTGAATGAGGAATACCGTGTCATCCCGGGGATGGGTGAGTTCGGAGACCGGTATTTCGGGACAGATGATGATGATCAGGAAGTGATAACCTATAAATAAGAGGTTTGCTCATCCATTCTGTAGGTTGTAGTTTCTCTTTTGCGAATATGAATGACATGAATCTAGAAGAATCTTGCTAATTATTTTTCTCTTTTCAACTCTTATCAGGCGTGGCCACTGAATTTCAGTAGCAAAACCTTCTGGATGAAAGATTATTATTATTCTGAAAGGAAAGATTCAGATAAAGTAATATCGGTCTTCCTTTTTTATTGAGCGTTGAACATTGTCTTCGTTCTGAAGTTAGTTTTGATACTTCGAGTGAAAGTTTTTGTGTTTTCGACATCGAAGTAAAAAACTTTTTTCTAATTTTGCTGTCTTGATCTGTTGTATCTTTATATTTCTGAGTCCAGTCTACACATTATGATACCAATACTTGTAGCAAGACAAACATTTTGAACAGATGAGTTCTACTCAAATCAATTATTGATATAATATTTGATTACCATATTCATCATATTTTGGTCATGTTGCTTCTATTGATTGTACTATCTTCACAGCTGCAAGTGCAACTGTATTAAGGCATGCCAGAAAAAAAAAAAAAGAGAACTGACTAGTAAGTAAAAGATTGTATAGAAGTTGAGAGCTTATTCAATTGAAGGCATGCAGTACCTGGGAAAGAAAAGACTTCATATATACTCGACCTCTCACCTTTTATTCACTCCGACTCTTTAAATGGCACAAATAAAGTACTTTGCTACACTTCGGCTGGATTTAGGCAATAGATGCTATTAAACCAGAATGGTTTGAAATCATCATCACCAGGTGAAGAGTTCTACGCCACTACAAATTTGCCTGAATTGTAGGCTGCTTAGGCCTATTCCTATGCACACGTCAAACACCATGATTTGCCACTTTTGCACTCACTATGGGTATGGCAAACGTATGTGCCAAAGTGTCAAATATACCATTTAGGCCGCGACAGACTTTGCAGCGAGCAATAGATAGCCCGTCGCTCGGTAGTCATCTCATCGCCCGAGGGTTAGAAAAAAGCCATCGCTAGTCTTTCCATCGTTCGCTGCTGTGAACATCGCTCAGTTATTTTTCATCCAACGGCTAGGAGTTCCCACCCCTATAAATCATACTCAACTTCAAATTCATTTCAACTTACATCAGAATTTCTGAATCTCTCTAGAATTTCTCAAACTTACACATCTTCCATACCTTTCATCACTCTTCCAACTTTTCAAAGAGCATGGTTAAAAATAAGAACATGGATGAGTTCATAGAAAACCAACATGCTGCCGAAAATCAAGGAGCCATTAACCGAGCCAATGTGCAAAATCAAATAAGAAGAAGGCGGAGTCCAAAATTTAGTACTGCAGAAGATGAATGTATTTGCAGGAATTATGTTTTTTAGTCAACGTCTTATTCGTTGGTGCTGCACTGCAAACCATGAGAGCAGTTCCTATAGACTCAACAAAACAAGGATTTGTTCATTTTGATCCCACTATGGACTCAACAAACATGAAAAATGGATGAACAAACCAACAAGGTTTGTTGAGTGAGATGGAAGAACTGGCGCGCGCTGGATGGAAGACCGGGCGATCGTGGCACAAACGCTGGCGTGTGAGCCAAAAGCACCGACGTTTGTCGCAAAACCGCCCGTTGTTCTATCACACGCCAGTGTCTCTGGTTAAAGCGCTGTGTTATTCCCAAAACCGCCAACGACTACTTTCATCCAACGGCTATTACTCCTTTTTGTTTCCTTATAAATTCAGTTCATCTCCAAACTTAAAACTCACACCTTCTACATTTCTACCTCAAAATTTCACAATTTCATACCATCCCTAATTTTTCTTTTATTTCAAACAAAACTATTCATATCAACTCAATCTACCAGAAAAAATCTCATCTCTATAATTTTCATTCCTAACAAATATGGCATCCTCATCGCACCGATCACAAAAAACGATCACAACAACAAACACCACAACAAACACAACAACAATCACAACAAGAAACACAACAAAATACACCACAATCACAACCAAGAAACACAAGAATTCGTAGTGTCAAGTATACGATGGATAAAGACGAGTCAATTTGTAGAAATTATGTATTATATACATTAGATGAAATCAATGGTATTTATCAAGATTTTTTTTTTAATGATAAGATTTTACAAAATGAAGAAACCGGTAACATCAATAGACGTGATGCCGAAGGGTTGTATCCGTTAGTGAATATGTAGCTTTGATCATTAAAATGTGGCGCAACAAAAAAAGTGGTGATAGCAAACCGGATGTGGAACGAAGATGTCGGGAAGAGTGGCAAAGATCCCACAAATGGGGCTTCCAACATGAAACTTGTTTCACTATTTTGAGGGTGCTTAACAAGTTTAATCCATACTTGCTGGAAGGTAATCAAGTGTGTGCAAGATCATCACATGGTCCAATATCGCAGGATTTTCAGAATGGTGGGCCTGCTTCCTCACCTGAAGGAACTGGATCTCCATATATCGGGTCTTCAAGTAGTCAGGAACAACACAACTGTAATCTAGACGTTAACACCAACGTCAAGAGAAGAAGAGGAGTGTGTCAGAAAGCTGCAAAAGCAGCGAGAGACGCAGCCCAAAGAGCATTAGAAGGAGGTTCAAACGAGTTCAACTATGCTGAGCACAAGGAATTCGAGTTGAAGATAGAAGCCGATAGAGCCAGGGACCGTGGAATTGCTATAAACCAATACCGAAAAAGTTGTCTTTCGCGAGAACAATACTACATGGATTGTAAGCTAAACAGGCTACTCGCCTTGAACACTTCAACAATAAATGAACGACAACTTGCTGTATGGAATAAGGAAATGGATGCGGTCGAACAACAACAAGTCCCTCAACAAACTGGCCATTTTGAGAATGTGGAGGAAGACGAGATGATGCCTCGGAAGAAAACGAAGATGAATACAGTCTTGATAACTGATTTTAATTCTTGTTTAGTTTAGTAGTTTAAGTTTAATTATACTCGTTTATTTAAAATTACTTTTAATATAATTGCCTTAATTTTAATTTAAGTGTATTCGTTTAAACAAACAACTTTAAATTAAATAACATATTAATTAAAGTAAACAACACTAAATTAAAAATAACATATATATGCCTCTCCCTCTGCCTCGCCCCCGCGCATCGTCTCTTGCTCCTTTTAAAGCCCAAAGGTGCTTAATTAGATCTTCTCTTAGTTGTCCATAGATTCCCCGGTTTTGGAGTCTGTCAGTCGCAAGTCTATATTATCTTGCCGGACGCCCATGCTCCACCACAAGATTCGGCCTCAAATCTTCATATGGAAAACTAGTACAGGTTGGGTCACGTCTGGATTCTTCAATGACCATGTTATGCATAATGATACAAGTCATCATAATTTTGTTCATTTCTTGAAGATCAAAAAAGCGTGCTAGCCCAACTATGATGGCAAACTTCCTTTTCAGTATGCCAAAAACGCGTTCAACATCCTTTCTGCATTTCATTTGTTGGGTGTTAAAGTACTTCATATCCTTCGAAGTCGTCGGTCCAAAACCTAGCTACCTGACTATAAGCTTGAACCATAGTTGACCATTCTAGATAGATTCCGTCTGCTAGATAATAACCCTGAGTGTAGTGATGACCGTTGATGGTGAAATTACAGTGCGACGCGATCCCATATCTTATTATCTTCAAACAATGATGACTTATATAAAACGTTGAGATCGTTATTTAAACCCGGGAGTCCAAAAAAAACATGCCAAAACCAACAATCACAAGTAGCCAAAGCTTCCAAAATTACAGTTGGTTTTGGATAATGACCCTTATATTGGCTTTCCCATTCAACCGGACACGCATGCCACGTCCAATGCATGCAGTCAAGACTACCTAGCATTCCTGGAAAACCCCTCTCGGTGTTTTATGCAGTTATTCTTTGAACATATTCCTGAGTAGGATTTCTTTAAAAGGTTGGACCAAAATGCTCGACTATTGTTTCGCCAAAAATTTGAGATACTTAAAGGCGGTTGTTTTCCCAATACAGATGTAATCATCCGTGGAATCCGCTGGTAGGGCTGCACAAAACCGAACCAGAACCGAAAACCGAAACCGAACAATTCAAACCGAACCAGAACCGAAACCATATCCCAATGGTTCATTTCTGGTTGTCAGTCCTAGAAAACCGACACTATCGGTTTCGGTTTAGGTTTCCTAAAAAACCGAACCAAAAACCATATGGTTAACCGATTGTTACTAGCCATAGGATTGAACTAATATTAGTCGTGGATGTTAGATATTTTACCCTAATAATATTTCACTCGAGTCTTCTCTTCAGTCTTTTATGTTTCTTAGAACTTCATCTCTGTTGTTCCCGTTCTTCCCTGAAGTGAAAGAACTACCAGCTACCACCATACTTCACTCGGTTCTAAAACTACCACCACCAGGATCACCATCACCTTCTTATTCTCTTTGTTTTACTTCTTCTTCTAGTTTGATCACCATCACCTCACCATTACTCGAACCTAGAAGTTGGAGTTTGATTACAAAGGTAAAGGTATTGCGATTGTAACAAACCTCGCCATGTTACCTCATTTTCTTCTTTGATTTTGAAATCATGAGTTAGATTTGAACTGATTTTGATATTATGACTTGACATTCGGTTAACCAAAAACCGTTTGGTTTTTAACAAAACCGAGTAGAAACCGAAACCAATGAAACATAATAGGTTATATGGTTTCATTGGTTTTCATTATTGGAAAACCGATTACTTTGGTTTCGGTTTAGGTTTTTCCAAAAACCGATAAAAACCGAACCATGTGCAGCCCTATCCGCTGGTACCCCGTAACATAGTATACGGAGGGCCGCAGTGACCTTTTGTTCGGGACTAAAGCCTCGTACATGTCGTGCATCATAATGATAATTAAATAAAGGTTGTACCTGACAAAGCTCGGCAATAATCCTTTCCGTCAAGTTGTGTCCCATGCAGAATCGTCGCTGAAAATCCTCATCGGAATAAACACAATCATGATTAAAATAATCATGCATCATCTTTTCGTGGTAAAAATTTCTATCTCGCCACGTCCATCTTCTAGTCGTAACTTCATATGGCTCTAAAGGCTTTGGTATGATCCCAGTTTGTAATTGCAACATAAAATTTCGCCTTCTTCTTTCTTGAATTGCATCTTCATCCATTTGACGCAAAAACTCCATACACATTTCTTCCTCTTCTTCATACAACATTTCATCCATTTCCATATCTTCCCCAGAAGAATCAAAATCAGGATTCATGGTTGAAAATCGAAAGCAATTGAAATTAAGAAAAGATTGATCGGATGAAAGATTGTTGTGAATTTGTGAGATCAAACTCGAGCTGTATTTATGGAGGTAGATACTAGCCATTCCTGTGACCGTTTAAAAGTAGCCGTTGGCGGTCTTGGTTCAAATGCCGACGGTTCTCATACGTACGCCAGCGTTTGTACCACGAGCGCCAGCGCTTTTCCTTCAAACGCCAGCGGCAGCACTTCGACCTGGCGCTTGACGGTCAATGATGGTATTTTTTCAATGATGTTGTAGTAAAAGGTTCGTTGAGACTTGTGAAGGTTCGATTTTTAAAATTAATAAAACTAAGAATATAGAAAACTCAAATATAAAAAGGTGTTTGTGAAAATTATGGAGAGACCGGGGCTAGGATTCCACCAATTTTCCGCACTCATGTGGTCCAGATATCAATTCTAAACAGTAATAGCTCATGTGATATAGTTTCATTGACTCTAATTCATTGCTTAAGGTAGATTTCGAAAGTAATGGATGTAAAACTAAAGCATGGGACATCAAAACATCTAAGCTAAGTATGACCCATCAATTGTAATCACAACCATTCAATGAAACTCATAAATCAATTGAATACAAAGCAAATAGTCGTAAAAAGAACTAATAGGATTACCACATTTGTGAAACTTGGCTTCCTCCGTCGCCCCAGAGGATGGGTTTAAGTCATCATATTGGAAACACACTCAAAATAGGATTTCATTGCTCAAAGTGTTTACAAATGATGAAAAGGAGACAAAAATAGTGAAAATCAGGAATTGCAACGCTTGTAAGTCGCTGCAAATACACTGTTACAGTGAATGATAGTTGAAAAGTGTTGTTATTACTGTTTGACTGTTCCCGCAAAGACTATTGCAAAACCAAGAATAAACCACGGTTTTTAACGATAGTCTTTGGCAGCGTTTGTTGTTCGTGTTCTTCAGTTATACACTAGCAGAAAAATATCCTGTAACTTGATGATTCTTCACTCGCTCTCTCCCAAACTCATCCCCCCTCTATGACTCTCCAGAAACTTATTTATACCCACCGGACCAATAATAACTCTGCGTTAATGCATATAATCCTCCATTGATCAATAATATTCTCGATTGCCATTTTTAGGAAACAATTCCTCATTCTCTTCCGTTTCACGCGTCAATCTGAAGCCTGCACACTCCAAACAAGTTTATTCCTTATCTCAGTTGATGTTAAACTCGCGCAGACACACACCAAACCTCCACAGAATCACATATAGCGTAGAAATCCCAAGAATATCTCGGTCTAATATTCATGCCATTTTTTATTGCAGATCAACGAAATCTCCCTTTTTCATGGTAACTAACACAAGTAACTTCCCTGTTTGACTGAAACAGGTCATTACCAATCAATACCGGCGAGGAAATCAAATAAAATCTCGTCCAAATCTTCTTCATCAAATCACGCGGAGAATCACCAAACTTTCCCTGTTTTCACGAGATCATCTTTCCTTTCCTTTTCTTACGAATCCAACTTGATTACCAGCCCTGTTTGGATGAAACAGATTGTTTACAGTCCAAACCCGAGATTAAATCTCCACAAAACTCTCCACAGATTTCTTCAAAAATTATGCAGACGAACAACCCATTTTCCCGCCAAAAACTATTCAAACTGTGGGGAAGAAAGGGTGTCCCCTTAACCAGTGATGGGTGCGATTAGAAGTTGGGTGCTCCTTAGTAATTGCGCTGCCCCTTATCCGAATTGGGGGTCTGTTTAGCAAATGTCCTCTGGGGGTCCAAATAGCACTTTTCGAGCAACTTTTTCCACACAAGTGTATTTCTCCAAAAACACCTATCCAAACACAAAAATACCAAAATAAGTATAAAATCAAGCACTAACAATACAGACACAAAAATGTGTCTATCAGTCAACCGCCCACTTCTTTCCCATAGCGCAAAAACCCATTTGACCATCCACCTTGCTCAACAAAAATTTGATTTTGTACATTGCCATAGGAATTGCCCTGACATTTTATAAAAATATATTTGTGAAATTTCAAGAAGAAACAATGAACCTCTACAATTGCGATGCGAACTCGTTGTGCCATCGGTTTAATGTGATCAATAAGGAAATTATTTTTGTATGTTGCTTTAGTAATGCATGCAGGTCGAAACATGTAGAGTGGTGAAACCATGATGGACATTGAACAAAGGTGTCGGGCGCAGTGGCGCCACAACAATGAAAGTTGTTTTGAGATTATAAGAGTGTTGCCGAAATATAGTCCAATAATTATGTTTTAATTTCTTAGTTGTCAACTTAATTTCCCAAGTAGAAGTTTTAATACAAGTTTTAAGTAGAACTTATTTTCCTAAGTAGAAGTTTTTAACTAAAGTTAAACACAATCAAGCTTCTATAAATCTCGCTCGGAAATGGGTTTTTAGAGCAAAGGGGCAGTGGTTGGCAAAGGGAGAAAGAAATTCATTTTTTTTTCTTCATAAAAATGCTTCTTATCTTCAGAAGGTAAATGGTATTAATTCTCTCTTAGTGAATGGAGTTATGTGTCATGACAAGGAGGTAATCAATGAGGAAGCTAAAAATTTTATGTGGACTTGTTTAAAGAGACAGTGCACAACATGCCTACTTTTGAGGGTTTTGAGTTGCCGAGTCTAACAGTTCAACGAAGTTTTCAGTTGGAGAAGCCTTTTGAGGAAGATGAGGTGAAGAGTGTAATATGGGGGTTTGGAAGGAACAAGTCACCAGGTCCCGATGGTTTTACAATGGAGTTCTTTAAAGCAGTTTGGGATATCATCAAAACAGATCTAACGACAGTGGTGAAAGAATTTGAGAAAACTGATAATCTTGACTGGCGTTTGAATTGAACTAACATTAAATTGATACCAAAGTTTGATGCTGCGGTTTCGATGCACAACTTCAGGCCGATTAGGGTATTTATAAGATTGTTTATACGTTGCTGGTAGAAAGGCTAAAACAAGTTTTACCATCTATTATTTAAGAATTTCAGGGCGCGTTTGTGGATAATAGACAAATTATAGAAGGGATTCTTATTCCTTCGGAGTTGATTGATTCGAGAGAGAGATGGTAATCCTGGTTTGGTGATTAAGGTGGATTTGGAAAAAGCATTCGATAACGTCAGCTGGAGTTGTCAGGACTATACTTTTGCAAGATTTGGTTCTGGATTTAGATGGAGAAATTGGATTAAATGGGGTTTGTCTAGCACTAGATTCTCTATGACAATCAACGACACGACTTCCTCTTTGTTTAGAAGTGGTAAAGGAATTAAGCAAGGTGACCCCATGTCCCCGTTTTTGTTCATTCTAGTTGTGGAGGTTTTATCTATTATGATAAAGAAAGCAGCTGCAATGGAGCTAATATCGGGGTTTAAGCCTGCTGTGAATGCTAGCGACATAAATCATCTGCAGTTTGCAGATGATCTTATTGTCTTTTTAGATGATAATGTTGACCAGTGATAAATCTTAAAAATGTGTTGCTGGCATTTGAGATGGTTTCTGGTCTTAAGGTCAACTTCAGAAAGAGTGCTTTAGTGGGAGAGGGAAATGCTATCAATGCTGCTGAGGGCGAGACTCAGTTTGGTTGTTCTTTGTCTTCCTTTCCTATGAAGTATTTTTGCATACCTTTGAGGAGTAAATCGAAGGCGGTGGGTGTATGGGAGGTGATTATCCAGAGATTTAAGAAAAAAATCAGTATTTGGCAGAGGAAATACTTGTCAAAGGGTGGTAGGTTGATGTTAATAAAATCAGTACTTTCTTCCATTCCCATATATTATATGTCATTATTTTAGATGCCTAAGTCGGTGGAGAAGCAGCTAGAGAATAATGAGGCAGTTTCTTTGGGGATCGATCAATAATAAACCTAAGAAGGGATGAGTAGGATGAAAAAGGATGAGCATCTCCAAGGAAGGAGGGGGAGTTGGAATCAAGAAGCTTATGATTATGAATAAAGCATTGCATGCTAAATGGAAATGGAGGTACGGAAGTGAACGACATGCTTTTTGGAGAAAAATAATTCATTCTAAGTTTGGTGGAAATGTAAATGTTTTTTTTTCCTAATCCTTCTAACAAATTAGTGGGAAAAAGTCTATGGGCCGGTATTTTAAAATGTAATAGTGAAGTGCAACAAAATACTACTTTGCAAGTGAATTCTGGTGACAGGGTGTTATTTTGGAAGGACTTGTGGGTGAATGGACAATCCTTGAAAGCTTTATTTCCTGCACTTTACAAAATCAGTAGAGTGCAAGATACAACCATTCAGGAGTGTGTGGATATAAGCAATGTAATTAGTTGGAATTTAGCTTTTTGGAGGCAGTTGAAAGACTGAGAAATTGAGGATGTGGCTGATGAGTGCCAAATATTGCATATTTATACACCTTTTTATTGGCACTTTACTCATCTTTTGTGCTCATAAATCAGATATTATCCCAGATTCTGTATTTTCTTTGTTTTCAAGAATAAATATTTGTATTAATTAATTTTGTGTTTTTAGGTACTAAATAAAGTCCGGAGAAATTGAGGAGCCAAAAGAGCGAAGAATTGGAGTCAAGCATCTATGGAGCAGAGAGCCAAAGCCCGCGTGCGAATCAGTTGCAACCCAACAAAGAAGACATGGGCTAGAGTTACCCATGACCCGGATCCGAACCCGTTCATCCCAAGCCGTTCAGATCACGTCTAGATACATCCTACGGTCGCTCCATCGTTCACATCAAGTGTTGATACTCCCGCTCCACACCAAATCGCCTCATTCTTCCTCAGCCGTTCAGATCTTCCTCACCGAGATCCAACACTCGCTACAGCTTCCTCATCGATCTTCGCTGCACCCGCCTCACAACGAATCCTCCTACACCTATACCCCCATCAACCGCACACATTTCTTCTTTCTTCTTCTCTTTCTTCTTTCTCCCAACCACTCTGCAAAACCCCTACCTCCCTCTTCTCTTCCCTTACCGTCCCAGAGCCATCACCACCACTCCATCTCTGCTCCCGCATCATCACTCTCTCTCTTATTTATCTCTTTCATAGCTTCTCTTCAACCTAGAAGCTAGGTTAGAGATAAATAGGGTTAGGGTTTTCACCAAACCCCCATGCATGATTGATTCAGAGGTGAGAGGCAAGACAAGGCGCATCAGAGCAGGTTTGGGTCATCAGTGTAGTTGTTAGTTGATATTGTTTTGTGAGTTATAAATTGTGATTTTGGATTGGAGAGAGAGCAGTGAGTTTTTAGTTAATTTTTAGGGTTCATGTTTAGTTTGCAATTTCAATTAACTCTGTTTTTAATGTTCATCATGTGCTAAACTTATTTGCTAGGATTTACATGAAGCCTTAATTCTTGTTCTGTTGTTCAACTATGTTGTGATTGTTCTTGAATGCTTAACTCTTAAGATAATTTCAATTCTTGCACTTCAATATTTTACTTTCACAATGAATGCCATGTATTCATTGTAGCTAGGATTAAACTGTATTGACTCGTGCTCACTCATGCTTAAGAGATAGTTGCCAAACTCTTGACTAATTGTGCTTAACTTAGACAATTAGTGCTCTCGCTTGGTACTCTAGTCGTTGATTGAATTATTGTATTGGTGAAACTCCTTAGATAAGAGATAGTCTTGACACATTATCCTTATCTGTTATAGGATTAAGAACATTCCAACTAGTTGACACACATAACTTGAACCAGTGGTGGATTGGACAATCCTAGTATCCTTCAATCTTAACATTTAGAATTTATCTTGAGTTAATCTGTCACCACATTCATCTCGAATCGTAAAGACTTTAAACAAAAGCCATAAAATTGTGTCACTCACCCCCAAAACAGCTTGAGAAGTCTTAGAATAACATAGCACCCTCTAGTTCCCTGTGGAAAGACCTGTGCTTGCCACTGCCTTCAAAGGCTCTGTGCACTTGCAGATTAAGACATAGGAAAAATACACTTTAAAGTTCCTTTCAAGTTTTTGGCGCCGCTGCCGGGGAACTTGTGTGTGCTGTTTTTATTTTGTTGCTTTACTTCACTGATTTCAGTTATCTCTGTACATTTGTGTTAACACCTCCCTCATTTGCATTTTTTTTTTGCATCACCATCATCCCCTGTGAATAGTTTGTGCGCTTTATTTCACTTCTTGTGTGCACTGCCTTTCACTGTGCTGTTTTTATTATTATCTTGTGGCTAATTTGCAACTCAGGCATAGCTCTGAGCTCTGCCATAGCTTTCTTGCTCTGTGCTTTGACTGTGTAATTCTGAGAACTGAAATTTTCTCTTGAGAGAGCAGGTACTTGTGGAACAAACTCAAGATAAGCAAAGGAGCAGCAAAACCAGGGTGGAATTGCCTAAACCCAGTATTGCACTGGTGGTAATGTATCTCTAACCTTGAATGAATGAAGAAAGAATATGATATGCTTATTTGTTCACTTTATGCCTGAACCTTGCTGAGCCTTGTGTTACCTGAGCATATTCTTCTGCATCTGGGTATGATTCTGTGCATTTGTTAACTGTGCACAATGTTACTCAACATCTGAGCTTAGCTGCAAGCCCCTGTAGCTGCAGGCTGTAAGCCACCTCTTGGATAGCCTAATTGGCTGAAACCTTACTTGAGACCTTGTGTTGGTTCTCATCTGCCAAGATTGTGATCAACCCTGAGCTGACCTGAAAACCATTAGCCAATCCCTGTGCATCTGAGCATTTGTAAGGCTGTATTCTGTGATGCCACAAACTCTTCTGAGCCATTGATTCATGAGCTGACTCACTTGCCACATCTGTAAAGTCCATGCTTACATCTGAGCTAATTTAATAACCTGTGATTTTGATCTCTAACAACTGAGGTCAACTCGACCCATTTGTCATGAACTCAATTAGCATCAATTTTTGCAATGTATGTATGATTCTGTGCTGATTGAATTGTGAGTATCAGAACTTGTTTTTCAAACACACTACCCTGGCACATGCTTCACCATCGAGTGAGCACATCCCAATCCCCTTGCACAATACACAGTTTTTACTCATTTCCTGTGCTGTAACCATCCACATGCACTAGGCTGTATCATTTTGTGAGAAATTGTGTTTTGTTGTTTTACTCTGTGCATAAGACCAGCCTGTGTTGTGCTCAGTTGCCAATCTGTGCCCTGCCAGAGCTGTGCACAAGTCTTGCAGTGCTTGTGATTGAGAGCACAAGTTCCACTAGGCTGTACCCTTTTCACCCAACAATTGGGCTCTATTTTTGCACCTGCCTGAAGTCCACATCACTGGGCTCTGCCCAAAATCAAGGCTGTACCCTTTTCACCCAACATGGGCTCTATACACAGCTCAGCCCACTTCAGCTAACCTGTTGGGCTGTGCACAAAATAGAAAGCCCACACCCAACTGGGCTGTTTACACAACCCTGGGCTGCTTAAGTTAAAACACACTTCTGGGCGTGGCATTCCACTAAACCCTCAGCCCACAAACCTGGGCTGTAAACCTGCCAAAAACAAAAACCCAACTACTGGGCTCAACTCACTTCTGGGCTTGGTAGGAGCTCAAAGATGCTTTTCCTACGTCTTACTGCAAGTGCACAGGCCTATTGGAGGCGTGGCAAGCAGCCTCGATCCCACGTAGAAGTGGTGTGTGCTAAGAAGCTAATCCAATGCTTACTATTGATTTTCGTGTGATAATGTAGCACAAAAGTTTAGGTGATTGTGTGTCGATACGACTAGGTTGATGTTGTATGAATCTAATACTAAGGCAATGATAAATACGTAAAGTTGGGACTGATTTTGTTGACACTAGGGTGTTTAACTACACCCTCTGATTTTGTACTAATACAAAGTAAATTTTCACCTTGTTCTATTGTCTTCCATTGAAGGCTTCAATTGGATACTTAATGAACTAAATAAACTTATCTACCCCTAGTATCACCGGGTCTTTTTACAAAGTACTCAAAGTGATCACAGCACATTCATCTAATAGTTCACTACTCTCCTAACAATATACTCATTAAGAACAATTTGACAATCTATTTGCTTCATATGTAAATCAGAGGGTTTCATTACACCCTAGCTTAATTGTTTAGAACATGATGCAGAATAATAAAACAATTTTCAATTTAATTCTACAAAGGTAAAACCCTAAAACATGAACTGTCTTCTCTCACATGCATCCTCACAATTTAAATCACTCATTCAAACACTCTAATCGAAAATTAAACCATACCCAGACCTCTTTCCCGTCCTCGAATTCGCGCGGTCGCTCCATGCATTGACTTGTGGAGAAAACCCTAACTTTGATTATCTATAGCTTAGCTTCTCGAGTAAAGAGGGAAGCTATGTTAGAGATAACCATAGCTGGGAAAGGTGTAGCCGGTATGAGAAGCCGTTGGTGGCTATGGCAGAGATGGTGGAGGTGATGGCTCGCCATTTTGGTCTGGGAAGAAGAGGGGCGATGGTTCTTCCGGGTTTGTCTGGGGATGAGAAGAAAGAGAGGTGGAAGAGAGGTATGGGCTTGGTCGGATGGTGTAAGGGTGTGGGAGGTTTTGTCATGAAGCGGGTGTAGCGAGATGATGATGCGAAGGCCGGAGCGAGCGTAGGATCTGTGGTTAAGATCCGAACGGTTGAGGGATTTTTTCATTGAGCCGGAGGCATCAAGGAATGATGAGAGTAAGGTAGCGAGCGTTGGATGCGAAGATGGAGATCTCAACGGCTCGTAAATGATGGGCTCGGATCCGGCCGGGTCTTGGATAGCTTGGGCCCATGTCTTGTAAATGGGTTGCTCCTTGTT
>JAJJWW010005613.1:0-15557 GCA_023531295.1 Papaver armeniacum | reverse complement strand
CAAAGTGTGAGTCTCGTTGGTGTAGAAGAGAGTCCAAAAGGTCACGAGATGGAAAACAAGGTATGACTCTTAATTCTTCTCTGCTCTTTTGGTTCGTTGATTACTAGGGTTTGGAAAACTGTAGATTGGGGAAAATTTTAGGTTAGGGTTTTTGTTTAAGAGATAATCAACCGCTGGAGAGTTATTATTCATCTTGCACACAACACTTTTACAATGACTGACCGTACAACTGAAAATTCTATGGAGAAAGCAGCAAAATATCTCATACAGAAGAACAAAATCTGTCTCAAGTTTTATACTACCAGTGTCAGGCTCATATCTCTAAACACCCAAGAGATTTTTTATAGTCTTGTTGGAATTTATGCTAAACAATTCCGCTCACAATGGCGGGTCTTTAGAGATATCCATGATGTGTTTTATCCGCATTCTACGGACGTGACTGCAGCATCAGAAACCCTTGCCAGAGTCTACATTTCTCATTGGTTGGTCGACTTGTACGTTTCTATCAGAGATGCCTGCAATCTCACTCCGCCATCACCGTTTTCGGAATCAATTGTAGGAACGGCAAAGATGACCCATTACTCAACTGTGTATGATGCATTCTTGAGAGAAGTCAATGCTTCCATAAGACCTACACGCATCATTGGTACAATCGATAATTCGATATGTATTCCAGTTATTGCTGACAATTCGAAGATTGACAATCCTGATAACCCGTTCGCTATCAATGGCTTCATTCTCAATGCAGAGTTTTTCCACGGCATTTTGTCTGCAATGCAGAAGCAGGGAACTGGGTGGAACATGTCTGTTTTATCAACTGAAGCAACTGGTAGGCCTTTCTGGTTACTAGACTGGCACAACTACGACGAAGTATGTGCATGGTTTCCTTTTGGGGAGAATTTCAATTTTGAGGATGTAACCTTAGCTTACATTGTCGGAGTACCATGCACTCCTAATCTTGGTTATAGAGATGTCGATGAGTGGCAACCAGCTTTGCCTGACGAAGACTTCAACCACATCCACCATCGCCGCTACAGTCGCATCCGGTTGCAAACGTACTTTGGAGGATATGAAGTTAGAACAATTGAAAGTAAAGGACACACATGGACTATACCTCACCCATGTCAAAATGTTCTGACAAAGGAAGGAGTAGGTATCAAGCGTCCACGTACTGAGACGAGCACAACAAAGGATCTTACTTCAACACCCCTACAACAACAGATGGCCGATTCAGGTAGTTCAGTGAACATGGTTAGTGTGATGAAAAAAGAGGGTATGGTTAGAATCACAGACTGGGTATACTTCTGCCGCGTCATATTGAAGTTAACTGATGAATCAAGATCAACTTGCTTGTGGATGATTACCATGGACAAAGCTTCTTCTGCCGTGAATAGATAAATTAGTGATTTCTTGTTTTAGTTTAACCGAGTCTACTTGAAACACTGAACGATAAGTTCAGGTGAACAAGTGTGGCCGCTGATTCTGCACAGTGTTCATCTAAACAGGCCAATGAATTGAAAACTTGTCATGCCAATGAAGCTTCTTCATTTATGAGCTTATCAGTTTTTTTTTTTTTTTTTCTTTTTCTTTCAATGTAGAAATTTCTTACATTCATTCATTCATCCATTAAAATACAAAAGGCAAGGTTGAAAACTGCAAACTGCAGGTACAGTTATCTGGGAATGACTTCTGCTTCTAATTGCCAACAGGCTCGCGCATAATAGCTTTCACAATTTCATCTTGTTGCGGATATGAGATCCCCTTGCCTTGGCCACTTTCGTATGGTGGGGGCACATAGCACCAACCGGTCATGATAAGATAAACGCTTTTCCAAAGAAAACAAACTTACGTGTTGATAGAATCCAAATAATGAATTAGTAAACGCACCACGTAAAAAGCTTCATCCAGCATCTTCTTAAATAAGTGTCTGTTTTCCTCGATCCTTACTCTCACTGGAAAACAAGTATCTGAACTTGGCTTGAATCATGGGCGGTGGTGGTGATTGTAGTGAGGCTTCCTCTTCATCTTCTTTCTCTCTTCTTCAAGGTATCTCTTTGACTCTCTCTCTCCTTTGAATTTTTCTTTTCTAGGAAAAACACTGATAACCACATTTTTTATCTTCATTTGCAGAAGAAGTATTGTTGGATCAAAATTTGGATGACCTACTTCAATTCTCATCACCAAATAACAATACCCAAAGGTTGAAAAATGATCAAGTCTTTTTAGCTTCCATTTCTGTATTTCTGCTCAATTTTGATGATTCTGATGTTGGGTTTTTGAATAATTTAGTGATTATATGGGTGTTAAGGAAGGGGAAGGGCTGGATTTCTGTTTGGGTTCTTCTGGTTCTTTGAGTTCTTATGATTCTGAGATTCTAAAGATGAGAAGATTCAAAGCTTACCAACAAATCATGCAGAATTACAATAATTTGGAAGACCAAATTGGAGGTTTGAAAGAAGCCAAAGATAAAATAATTAGGTATTGTGATTTATCATTTGCTTACTTTGACACACTCTATTATGTTACTTACACTTGATTTGAGTTACAATAATAAGTTTACAGCTAAGTTTGTCCTTGGCATGGCATCACTAAGGTAACATTTGTGTTAAATAGGGTCATTTTGGCTTCTTGAGGGTAGCTATATCACAGTTGTCGTCAATAAGAATCCGGATTTGAAGCTCCACTTTGATTTCACATCGAATTGGTGGATGATTCAATCCAGATCAGAATCCGATGACATTCTTATTACATGCATACTAGTACCTCGGCGTTAAACACCCATTTTTCTAGTTAGAAGTGATTTGTGTTCTATGTACTTCAACTTATAACAACTTGGCTGATTAAAGAATTTTTTTGTTTTTTTTTGTTTTTGGATACTAAAAGAGGTTTTATTCATCAATTGTTGTGAAAAATTACATAGTCTTCCTCTATCCATTTAACAATGTCAGAGGGATAGTTATGATCATAACAAAAATTGTGAGCTTCAAGCCTACCCTTTCCAGCTAAGGCATGAGCCACCTGAAAGTTTAGGGGTTGCATGAAATTGAAACTTTATAAATAAAGATGTTTATCATTTTGTGCATTTGCAGTTACTTAGAATCTTAGATAGGAGAAGTGTTTTTCTGAAGAGTAAAAAGTAATCGTTTTTTTGGATGTATTACCCTTTTCTTGGCTTGCTAGAGTTGATATTATTGAATTCATGCAGCTACAAGCCTGGAGCTTGGATTGAAAAGGTTGCTGGTTTGGAAGTGAGTGATTATGATATACCAAAGACAACGACCCTCATGTTAATTGGCCCAAGAGGATCCGGAAAGAGTAGCCTTGTGAATAGAATTTCGAGAGCCATTGGGGAGAACAAGTTTACACCGGAGAGGGCTCAAGTATCATGTGAGACTTGTTCTTTCTTCTGTATTTATTAATTTGACAAGTGAAATCTCCGTCTGTCTAAGTTGCCACTTTAACTTGTGCAGATAATTCATCAGTTGGAGATGGGACCTATTTTCTTCACGAATATATGGTACCCAGAGGTTCAACTTCTTTTTGCTTGTACGACACACGCAGTTTATCAGAAGATTCATGTGACAATTCTGAAATGCTTAAGAACTGGATGACCAATGGTGTTCATCACGGCCAACTAGTTATCAGGTTATTGTCCTAACCTTCACCTTTTAAGATGAAGGTTCCTGTTTTTTATTTTTCCTAGTGATATTATTATTATTCTTTCGTTTGGCAAATTGATAAAACAGGAAATCAGATGCTTCAAGTGTGAAGGAGAAATTGAACCACAAAGCACATGGTTCAGGCTGGTTTTATGGAGTGAGGAGGAGGGTTGGCTTTTTTATTTTTGTTGTCAATGGACTTTCAGTTCTGAAATCCATGGAAGATGAAGGTAACAAGAAATACACAGACATGCTTGCAAAGACTTTCAGCTGCACTTATTTGTCATTTAAAGGTATTAGCTCTTCGTCATCTTTTGAAATTTCCTCATTGTTCTTAGAGTAGAATATATCCTTATAGCTGCTTCATGGTTGTGTGGATTTCCATAATATCCTTGACTTGTTAATTGCATTTAGGATTGCTGTAGTTGGGATACCTCTCTGTAGGAATTTTTTCTGTGGATCTCACGGAAAATTGACCTGTTCTCATTTTGATGGCATCATTTAGCCCTAGATTGATGAAGTCTGAAAGGTTATACATTAGCAAGAATGCTGCTTAGGGTGGATAACCATCTCCTAAAACAAGCCAAACTGTGGTCTTATAATCTGATGAAAATGGGGTACGCCAGTTGAGTGTCTCATCTGTTAACTATAACTTATCTGGTATGAGATTCCTGGACCGCTAGGGTATTTGTGGGGATTTTTCTTACTACTAGCCCTTCACAGAATCTTTATGCTGGCCTAAGAAGCAAGAGTTATATTTTTACGTCCCTGAAGAATTATGAGAGATGAACCTCCAGTCCACCACCTCATTTAAAGTCAGTATGTCAAACATATTAATGTTTCCTCAGGCTAGCATGAAGATGAATTGAGGTGTGGATTTTTTGGAGATGTATCAAAGAGAGTATCAGAAATAAATAATCACTAGATTTGAAATTCATATCCCCGTAGAGATTCCAAATTGTGAACTTGTCCAATTCACCATTGTTGTTGTATTTTTGTGTTTCCAAAAATTTCACAGTATGGCATTTGAGAGGAAAGATTCATCAAGTTTTAATGAGTACATTCTATCAATAGGCTCATATTGTAGCATGTTGCTTCATATTTGCAGATGATAAACCTGTTGTAGTGATCACACATGGAGATTTTTTGTCATATTCTAACCGTGCTCGTGTACGTGTGCATTTGGGGGAGTTGCTTGGCATTCCACCAGATACACAAATTTTCGACATTCCAGGTTATTCCTCAAAACTATTCACTGTGTTTCTTTCACAGGACAATGCTATTCTGACATTGGGGCATCCTTGAGAGATTGAATATATCTTGTTCATAACCTTGTCTGCAGATAACTGTGATCCATCGACTGAATTAGTAATAGCAGACATGTTAAGATATTCCCTTGAGCGTGCTGACAGAAATCTCTCTCATAAACTCAAGGTGCAAATCTTTTTCTCTAATACACAATTGTTCTGCAGATGTGTTTCAAGTATGGATTAGCATTTTCCTTTATATTGTTCTGACAGTTATTTACTACGTCGAAATTCGTACAATGGGATTCCCTGAAGAGTATTGAATCTCATGTCATCTTTTGAGGCTGCAATCGTAAATCTTCACTCTATTCATCTAAAAAGAAATGGCAAATAAACATCTTAAACTCGTGACAAATTGGAATTAAGCAAGCGAGTGTTTATTATTGTTGAATTTTTCTGTACTTGCATATCTAACAATGTTTAACTCCATGAATGCAGGTCCCCGAAATATTTATATTTATCATCATGGTGTGTGTGCTGTGCATCTGTTTATTCTATAAATGGAAAGTTATCATTCTATCTAAGGACAAAATAGTTCGGAATGCAGAGCACTATTCCAGTTATAGCTCAGATTTTTTGAAGGCGATGCGTTACTGGATGTTTAAAAGAGAAGCTCACAGAAACTGGCACACAATGAGGCACCTCTGGTAAGGTTAGAATAGCCTTTGCAGTCTTTAGGTTGACTACTCTTCTCTAGTCTGCAGTGTTTTTAACATCTTCTCCAATTGTATGTTATGTAAGTAGTTCCTTAGTTACGTCCTGCAACTTCTGTTTATATGTCCATCAGAATAACAAGAAAGAAAGACAGAAAAAACAAGTGTGTAAATAAAATTCTATTTAGCACCATGTGAATGCTTGTCGGTCTTTTGTAATAATCTGGTGTTAGATAATACCTGCAAGGATTTGGATGATGTTTTAAACACAGCTTGGTCATACTTATATTTTTACATTACCTTTTTGAGGATCATTTGAAGAGCATGATCCAAATTTGTGTAAGAGACCACAAACACAAATTTAAGCTGGAGTTAATCTCTGTTGAGACAGAGGCTTCTGGTAATGAGAATTTAGTTGGAGTGGTTCACAGGACAAATTACTAGAAAATACAGGAACTGCAGGCCTATGTGCCAGTGATGAAAAGTAAATTTTTCTTTTTGAGTTTTTCCTTCAGCAACTGCCTTACAATGAAGCCAAAGAGGACAAAGCTGATGGTGTCCACACTAATTAATGAAGCATGATAATTCTGCAAATAGCATTGCCTGACCTCCCTTGTTCGGCTTGCTAGACAATAACTAATGCAACAATGTTCTGGATAGTTGCAGGCTTGACCTGTACCTTATTGAGAAAGCACAGGCAGTCTTTACCAATGTCTTTGTAGATTATGTTCATATAATTCATAACTTGCAGCATCACTGGTTGAAAAATGTAAAAACAGTGAATGAAAACCGTTTTGATAAAAGCAGAAGCAGATGTGGAACTGAAAACTTCTATCTCATTTCTTTCAATGGAGTTCAGTTTACAGCGTACTAGAAAATCCAAGACGAAAAAAAAAAAATGTTCCAACACCCAGAATCTTATTATCTTATGTTTTCTTATTGAATGTTTCAGCTGAACCCAGACACCGTTCCTTGCTGCCTTTAAGATCCTGTCTAGAACTTCTTTATTCAGGCCATGTCACACACTTGCAAACACCAAAGAAAATATGAAGAAAAAAAACGATCATAGAAAAGAGATTTCTAAAAAGTGAAATACAAAAAAGGGGTAACAGAGGGAAAACAGGTATTGGGAAACTTATAGGGGAGTTGGATCATAAAACTCCTTATTTTCCTCATGCAGCAGTAGCATTTGAAATAGAGTTGAGAAACATAGCTTTTGCCTTCGGGTCATTTGAAAATCGACCTAGCGCAGCTATCGTTGCTGTACTGCTTCCCACCTTTTCAATCCCTCTAGATATCATACAAATGTGGTTTGCTTCAACCACCACCATTACGTCTCCACCTAAAATTGAAGAAACTGTTTCTGCTATCTGCCTTGATAACCTTTCTTGCACTTGAAGTTTACAGCCAAAGAAATGTACTATTGACTGCAACACTGACCTCTTGATGGGTTCGGCTCCTTTTGAATGGAAGTATCCTACATGAACCACACCGTGAAATGGTAAAAGATGATGTTCACATAAAGACTGCAGCTGAATGTTTAATTCAGACCGAAATTCATCTTGAACATGAACAGAACCAAAGCCATTCATTTTCATGTTCATTTCCAGATCACATTTCTTATAGTTCATCAGCCACTGCACAAACCGGTGGGGGGGTTCCTGCAAGTTCTTTCCTTGATGGGTCTTCACCAAGAGACTGAATCATCATGGATACTGCATTTTGCATGGCTGGAAGCGGAGATTCTGTTTTACACGATACCCTGTGAGTTAAAGGATTTTTTGGAGCGGAATGACCATTGCAAACGACGTCAAGAGGTCTATATGGACACCAATGATGATTGATGGACGTTTGGTTACGAGCCTTTTCAACATCTACGCCTCTAAACTTCAGAAGAGAGACAAAATCAGCCCAAAAATCTCCGTTTTGGTTCCCAAGAATTCCTGAACTTGAACTGACCAAAATTTTCTCCCATCCTTCCATGTCATGTTTAGAAGAATTAGAATTAGGGCTTGCAATATTTAGCTCAATTTCAGGTGAATGGATGTGCCAACACTGGAGGACAACCGCGACACCATCTGGTCTGATTCCGTTCTGCAAACCAGAACATACTTCATCTGCTAATCGCTGTGGACTTTGAAGCCTTTTGGCGAAAACATCTGCAACTCGGGAGAGTTTGCTTAATCCAACTACTCGTTCTTCAGATGGAACATATCCGACATGGCACTTAACTTGGAAAGGTAGTAAACAAGATTCACAAATCGAAAATAGGTTGAGGTCTCGAACAACAACAAGCCCGCCTGCACCTCCAGCAAGGCCAACTGCCTTATCTAAACCAGCTTCAGGGAACAAAGCACCTTGGACAATATCCTTTACGTTTTGCTTGTAACCTGGAGAAAACAACAGATGTCAGCACATGAGTAGATGACCGGTCCAGTCTCAATGAACTCAACGGTTTAAGATCAGATTTGAGACAAGTAGCAAAATATGAGGCACCTTCTATAATGTCTTTCAAACTCTATGTGAAACCTTAACTTATAACTGTCCTGTGTCAAAAACTTACTGTGATCCCGCTTCTCATCTAACTACTTTGTTGGCTAAAGACCCGATAATGAAGCAAATAAACGTTCAAAACCTAGCCGACTTGAAAAGATAACAGATGCTCAGAGTTCAATGACTTTTGTCATACAATTGCCTAACGTAAAAATGCCTCCTCTTTTGCAGGTTACTATCGAACAAATCAAGATTAAGAGTCTAAAACCAAAACTTCACTCTTTTAACATGCTTCTTAAATCTCTTAAGCTACTTCGCACCTAATTGAGTACGACATACTCTCATAGTTATATACAAACTAAACATATCAAGGTAACCTACCTACCTAATTGACTTAACCAAAATCGGTTATAGAATCAAATATTCTTCTGACATTAAACAAAATGCCAAATATTCTTCTGACATTAAACAAAATGAAACTTGGATTAGTTATAGTTTATGCAAATCATAACACTAGAGATGTAAAGTGCCCAAACATATCTACCACCACCAACCAGACAAACTACGAAACCTGTATAACAGTATGAGATATATAAATGTATATTTCAGTAGAATATAAGCAGCAGCAGACCTCTGGTTCCTTCTGTAAGTGCTTTAGCAACACGGAGTGGAGTTTTTCTAAGACCTTCTCTATTGAAATCTTCCCCTAATCCTTGTAAAAGAACTTTCACAGCTTCTTTAATGTTTCTAATACTTTCTGATTCTTCTTCTTTGTCTTCCTTAAAACATTTATTAATCTTCACTCCGTTTTCTTTCAATTCTCCATTAAAATGCCCTTCATCTAAGGCGCCCATTGACAGACACCAAATCCCCGCTCTCAATTAACCAAAAAAAACTTCCAAAAATTCAAAGCCACTTCTAAAAATCGAAAAAAAATTATTACTTAAAAAGATTTGAGAGTATGGGGTATTGAAAATGAAAAAACAAAATTGGTTGGCAAAATAACAAATTAATAAAGAATATATAAGAAACCCAAAGAAATAATCTAAAACCCAGGTTTGAAATAATCCTAGATTCAGATTCTGAATGTAATAACCCGAAAAAGGGAGGGAAAAAAGTGAAAGATTTGGGTGGTTTTCAGATGGAGGAGAAAAACAGAGAGCGGATGAAGCCCTTTCTAGATTGGATCAAGGTGGCAACCGCCAAGATGGATGAGGAGGAGGAGGATAAAATATGAACAGTAGCTGATGTTAGTGCAGACGACGGCTCTCAAATCCTCTTCTTCTTCTCAGGCATAAAAGACAGAGAGAGAAAGAAGTGAGATTGGATTTGGATGGACGAACAGAGGAGGATGGGGACGTAAGGCTATTATGTATTCCTCTTGAATTGTGTGGACTGGTTTTTTGGTTCCTTGTTTTTTCTGAAAGAATCATGTTGTTGGTTGTGGGTGGGGGGACCGGACCGTGAGACTGCTTTTCTGTACGTTTAGCGGACTAGATCCGGTTTGGTCAATTCGGTGTACTTTTTTGGTATGTGCACATTGCTTCCCTTGCCAATCTTTAGATTTTATTTTGGGACCACCATGTTGATTGATTCTTATTTACACAACCTTTGTGATGATCAACTTTTATGGTGTTTGAAATATCATCATGCCGCAAGACATTGATAGTAGGTAAAATCAGAAAGCCTTGATGAATGGAAGGATAAATCAAGGAAAAAAAGAGACACTCATTATATGTGGGCCCTGTTAAACTCCCGAAGGGCATGGCCTACTCGGGACCACAAAGTTCCGAAAGCATTGAGAGGCGATTTTATTTTGATGTTTTTTCCTCGGTTGATGTTTTTTCCTTGGTTCGTAGGGAATCGCGGAGGTAAAATATGGTTTGGTGATTTTGGACCATGATGGAATCATTTACAAGGCCAAGCACAGTGGCTGGTTGCGCATTTCGTTTAGCTATAGCTAATTTGAGCTGAGCAGAGGCGTCGCCGTGAGAAAAAGCGAGAAAAAAAAAGTTTGAGAGAAAAATGCATGATCTATAAAGGGAATACTATTATTAGCGGGAGTGATACCAATTGAGCGATTCGATGGCCAATAATTATTTATTCTATATGAAATGGTATCACCCTTAAATAATACCGGTATCCCTCTTTATAAATCGTAAAAAAATGGAGGTATAGTTATTATAATAGAAAAGAAAAAGGAGTTTTAATAAAATAAAAGAGTTAAAAGCGAAAAACTAGGAGTGAAATAGAATTTGAAACGGGAACTGAGTTTATGTGTGATTTCACTTAACTACAACCCGCATTAGATCTGATCAACTTAAAAGTGTAGTTACGGGATTTAGCTACATATAAGCGACACGAAAAACCACAGTAGTTGGATTTCGCTATAAATAAGCTATAGCTAAGCGAAATGGCTTACCATTATGCTTGGCCTAAGGTATTTGGATATCACAATCACAAATCAATTCCAGTTCCAGAAGTTAGAAGCGGCAACAACTTGTTTCATAACCAAACATATAGCGCGTTTGGAAGATAAAAGTCATAAGCAAAAAATTTGTTTCGCTAAAGTCTAGCCTTCTAAGCATATATCGCGTTTGGAAGACAAAAGTCATAAACAAAAAAATTGATTCTCGAAAGGCTTCGGTAGTTTTAGGGTTTATATTAATCTCCCGAACTAATTATGTAGTTTTACGGTTTATATTTTGCTCGAATAACTAATAAAAGTATAGTTTTAGGAATTTTTTGATTCTAGAACCGATTATGTAGTTTTTGGGTTTATGATTTTTTGATTCGAGCAAAAATGTCTTTGTAGTTTTATGGTTGATCGGTGAAATGAGTATGACGAAATCCATTTACCCTTCTTTGATTATTGATTTCTATTTCTTCAAACCCTACTTTTGAAATTTCATGATTTTTCCGAAACCCTAATTTTGAAATTTGAGGAATTTTTGAAATAACGATTTATACATATAATTGCCCGATAAAAATGATCCATATGATGTTAGATTGTATATAATGAGACGACTATGATGATTCAAGGATGATTTATGAGTATAAATTGTACAGGTAAATGACTGGAAAAAATGACCCATATGATGATTCAGGGTTCATTTATGAGTATGAAGAATTGTTTTTATGAGTATGAGGAACTGATTTATGTGTGTATAATTATATGGTTGATGCATATGCAGAATATTACTCAGGTACTCAATTGATGCACAAATAAGTGGTAATGTGAGTTCAGTTAAGAGGTTGTTTGTAAATAATGAGGATGTATTTGTTGGAATTCAGATGGATAATGTGGATCCAGTATGGGAACATCCAACTGGATAATGCGGAAGATGATGTGTGCCATCCAATTGATGATGCTAGAGTCCATTATGCCTTGATATTGAAGAAAATGATATTGAGATAGCCACTGCCAGACAATTTGTCAACAACTACTTTGGAGGTTTCTTATGGCTGAAACTGATTTAGACGCACAAAATGGGGTTGTACCATCAACATTTATGGTCTGCAGAAATGAGTGTGCTGAGAATTGACACTTGTTTTTGAAGTAGTTGAAGCCTAAGATTGAATCTAAGCAAGGGATTGAAAGGGTGCTAGAGGATCAAGAGGTGGAAGAGGAGTTGTGCAATAGACTGTCAATGGTGTTGGTTGGTTACAGATTTTGCCAGGTAGCAGGTGTAGAGATGACATATATAACTCGTCACGTGTAATAGATTTCACGTTAGCTGGTATAGTTAAATACCTAGGGTTAACTGTTGAGGGAAGGTTTATGTACTATTGGGTGTATGTGTGAGATGGCACCGTTTTTTTTCCTTTGTAAATTTCAGATGGAAAAACTTAACGGGAGCACATATTTTAAATTTTGTTTGAAAAAATGACATATTAGTGATTATTATAATTATAAAGAGGGACATATTGTTAAGAAACCATTTTTCTATTTGATAAATCCCATACGAGGGGTCACAAAAATTTTATTTTTTGATTTTAGTGCATGCAAGGCTAACTCGGAATAATCATTAACTCGTTTTGCTCAAAAATCAGTCCAAATCGGCAAAATCGATCGACTTAATCACTAAAAATTCGGAAATAGTTTGGAATCGAAAATCGTCTCGGTCATATATCCTGTAGCGATTACTCAACAAGTAATTGGCATTTGAGAGTGATTTTAACTACATTGGATAGTAGTCGCAAAAATCTAAATGATTTCTCTGGTTTAGACTTTAGATTCCCTGAGAATGCTTTTACGTATAATTTCTAATTAAAATATTTTACAAAGATTAATAATAAATTTTTACCAAACTAAAATGAAGATGATGATCAAAAAATATTACTAGAAATCTTGAATTTTTTTGAAAGTACCAATTGATCTCTTCCCACGAGATTCTCGTCTTCCTTTTAAGTTAGTTTAACCATGGAGTTCACTCGAGGAGGACAATCCTTTGTTAACCAAAAGACTAAGTTAGTCATTTGTGGTTGACCAAAGTCAAATCATTTATGTCCCATGTTAATTACCAAGCATCTTGTAATAATCAAGAGCTAAATCCTTGATAACAATTGTCCGCACCAATCAAATTCTTACAATCACAGATGTCAAAAACACCAAGTTCAGTCAGTCTAACCATTACAAAATCAAGTTGTTGGTTGATTACCACCAACCTTTTAATATAAAGTGCAAAACAGCAACTAGATTTTGTTTACTGATTTTTGTCGAAAAAAATATAATCTCTTTTGTTCTTAGCCTTTGCTTTTCCATTCAAATTTTCCCTTTCCCGCCTTTTCAGTCCCTTTCCCGCCTTTTCATTTCCGGGTCAAGACGACTAAGAGGCGGCCAGTATGGGTCAAGACGACTAAGAGGCGGCCAGTATAGAAAAATGCAAATTGAGCGTAGGATGATTTAGTTAGTAGCGTACGTGCGTATTCTGATTAAGATGTTCTCCTACCCAAATTAATAAGACTTGGATACCTACGAGGCTACGAGTCCACAAAACGTGTTTTTATTTTATTTTTTTGTTACAAAAAAAAATCAACCTCCTTTTTTCTTCTTCTAAATATAGTCATTACTCATGCAAAACTCTCACTAGTGACTAAACCAACTGATTACCGACTATTGTCTCTCTGTCCGACTACTCGGATATTGCAGACTGATGATCAATGAAAAATTCATAGCAATAGCAAAGTACGTACTTATATATGAGTTCATAGAGTGTATACCTCTGGTGCCATCTAAGAGAGCTTTCGCAACCCGAAGAGGAGTCTTAATAAGACCTTCTCTGTTAGAATCCTCTCCTAATCCTTCCAGTAACACCTTCACGGATGCTTTAATGGCGCTCATATTCTCTGGTTCTTCCTCTACGCTCGTATTAGTAACGTTTACTATATTCTCTTCTAGATATTTGCCATTAAAACTCATTTCATCCACATTTCCCATGGAAAAAAAAAAGATTAGGTCTCACGACAGAAGTATATTCGGAAATAAGAAGGAAGCTGAAATTGGTGGTAGTATGTGATTCAAACAAGGTCCGGACGGGCTCTTTATATAGATAAAAATGATTGCTAGATCCATATTTGTCTCGCCAAAAAAATTATTAAAAAACTGAATCCATTTGGTGTGGTATGGTCCTCGATCACATGAACTATATAATATTGCATGGGGAGGGCAAATTTATTATTTTTATTGCCAATTTGTTTTTTTTTTTAGCTGGGAGGGGGCCGAGATTGTGTCACAAGGGGGCAAACTAACACTACCTTCCATGTTAATTCTGTGATATTACGCCATTGGGGACTCGAACACTGGACCTCCTTGAGGCATTAAACTTTGGGAACAGGGATGACCAGGTGAGCTAGGGCCCATTCTTAATTACATTATATTTAAAATTATGTTCAAAATTACTATTATATTATATTTAATTACATTAATAATATTATATTATATAATATTAATAATAATATTATATTATATTATATTACATTAATATTAATATTATATTTAAACATCCGAAGAACTGCTTAGTTAGTAATGACGCTAGTAGTGGTGTTGATAGCTTTATTTTTCATAGATCAGATATCGCTATTCAAAAAGGAGTTGGAACCCAGCTTGTTGCTAGGTTACCAACCAAAAATATGTAATTCGCTTTCTGTGATTATTTAGTTTATTTTTTTTTAAAAATAATAATAATTAATAACATCATATATAATTTTTAATTAATATTATATTATATTAATAAGCTAATATATTATATTATATTAATACGCTAATATATTTAATTAATATTATATTATATTTATGTCATATTTAATTAATATTATATTTATAGAATAATACTATATTAATTTAATTACTAATATCACATTTATTAATTTACTAGTCTCTTATGTAGTTATTTATTAAAATATACATTATTAATAACAATTAAATTAAAAATAATTTAAAAATAATTTTTTAAAGAAATTCAGTAATTTAGGAATAAAATTAAAATTACCAGCAAATAATATATTAATAAATAAATATTTTGAAGAAATAAACATTTGAAAAAGGAGAATGATGTAATTACCAATTTCATTAATAATAATGCTAAACACATAAATTTAGAAGGATGAAATTCAATTTTCAGGTGGTTTGAATTCTAGGTAGTTGGAACTCCCTAGAATTCAAACTCCTTCCATGCCAAACGTGGCCTAAGTGATCTTGAACTGCTCCTAAGCAGGGACTTGGCTAACCTGTTTGCTAAGATTACATTTTCGATTTACATAAGAGAAAGAAGAACAAGCAAAAAACCATTTGAGACGTTGAGTTTCAAGTAAAAATTGTTGCGCTCTCCGGTCAACAACAAATTCGTTCTTATCTAATATAACTCATAACCAGCTGGTCTCGTGGTTCTTATCATGGTTTTTTCAATTTTAGTAGTTTTTATTATAAGCTCAAAAAAAGGGAGAAAAGAAACACAAAAAGGATAAATAGAAAACTTAAAAGATAGGACTGCCATTCCCAGGGACTGTAGCAATACAAGATGGAAGAGTAGGTTTTAACCACCGGTACGAAATGTGGTTTGAAAAAGCATTGGCCGCAATAGCATGAGCTGAACTATTTGCTTTTTTCTTGCTAAACTTGAAGGATAGTGATAGGATATTCGAAGATCTAGCTTTAATTCAAGAATGCTAATGAGGTACCGCTTTGCTTGGAGGTGTATCAATATACATATAGGACAAAAAAGCAATTGCCTTTGGGTTGGTACACCCCAAAGCCAAAATGGTACCCTATTAACAACCTTGCTTTAATTTGGAACCATTTTTTGTGGATCATCCTTTTTTTGGGGGACCATTCTTTTATTTTGGGTAAGATATTAGAAGTAAATCTAGGTCACCCCTTATCTAGATATTTATTATAATGCCTAAATTACCCTCTGATTATTTTTGGGTAATGATTAGTTAGTGTT